>CAJJDP010000098.1:372064-382226 GCA_905182995.1 Paramecium octaurelia
CAAGACTCCTTAGTGAGATTTAAATGCTGCTGATAATAATTGAATTACAAATTTTTTTTTTAAATTACTAAAATAATATTAAGCGTTAGCTGATCAGTAAAATATATTCCTATAAATACTTTTAAAAATTTTATTACGCAATAATTCAAAAATTTAATATAAATTCTCTTAATTTCATAATTCAACAATTTGCTCTTTTTATTAGTCATTTTATTATCGTTATTCATGTTAACAAACCCAATATATTATTATACTAGAATTATGTATAAGGTGAATAACCTAAAATTAGTTATTTATGCTATAAAAAATTATGATATTATTGATTGATAAACTCGATATAGTAGTAAGCACATTGAAGATTATTATTAATAAGTAAACAAAAAGAGTGGTGAATAAAAACTTGAATTTTTACTTATTGAGCAAAAATACTAAAAGTAAAGGTTTCCTTCGTATGAGTCTAGGCTGTAGACCAGAAAATGATATTACCTATAAGACATATGATCCAGCCTTTGCTTTATTACATAAAACATCATTTTGAATGTGGTGTTTTTCTAATAAAAAGCTTCAATAAAAGAATTGAAAAGCAGAATTATATATAATCAACTAACTAAAATCCTCATACCTTAAAATGAAGTAATAGAAAAATATGGTGTTCTAGTATTTGCACAACTTTATTTACCTAAAATTGAATAAGCTGAGTTGGAAAAAACTTTGAACAGCATATTGAGAAATATGGACCTGTGCAATATAAAATCGTTAGATGCATTTGTTTAATAAAAAGTTATCAACAAAATTATTAGCTACTGAATTAATATAGATTAGGGAGGCTAATGTCTTATTGGATTATAAATTTGAACTAGAAGTAGTTTAGATAATATATCAAAAATGATTAAATTTAACATAATGAAAACTTCACGAGTCTTTATTTCTGCATATCATTTAGCAGAGAAGAAGGAAACAATCTGTAGAACTAGCAATTTTTTTACAATAAGGAAAAAAATTAATCTATAGATCTTTAAGCAACTCTATTGCAAAGCTTAATTCTAGCAAAACGTTTTTATACACTTCTCTTGGGTTATTCTAAAAAGATTTATTAAATTATTTAATTACATGTAAGATCTCCTAATTAGTAATAATCAAAATCATAATTTTGTAGTGTGTTCAAGGTCAATTTGAAATTTTCATATAAATTTCGATATAGTAACTTTCTACAATATACAAATATAATTTATTTTGAAATTATTGATCTTCAGTGATAAATTTATGATAAAAAGGTGTTAAAATTATTACAAGAAATACCATGAAAAATGCTAATTAGTTATTTAGTTTAATAGATTAGTATCAAGATTTAATTTATCAATTATTATATTAAACACTATTTCTAAATACATAAAGAAATTTCATTAATTCTTTTTTAATATTTAATAAATCATTAATGATAAGCTTGATAGATTCAAATCATAAACTATTTGAGCTCATAATATTTTCCCTATTAATTGCCTCCTGCAATACTAGCAATTTTTGGGGCAACCATGTTGAATGTATATTTTATTTTCATATAATGTTTAGATCATACTTCAGAGCCAAGCAGTACGAAATAAGATCCTACTTTATATTTCATTGTAGGATTTTTTTTCATATTTATTGCTGTTGCTTTGCTATACTTAATGGTGAGAAGGTTTATATTCATCACATAACAAACTTAGATGTATGATTATAAGAAACCAATTAGAAGAAGCAATAATGAGACAATGCATTTAAGCTAACTCACTAGAAGTGAATCCTAATACCAATAATTAATTAATTTATATTAATGGTAGAAAATTCATCTCTATCATTTTCTTAGGTTAATCTACAACCAAGGATCTTATATTTGATTCTGAATATGGTTTGACTGTGAAGGATTGTGTTAAGCTTAATAGAGTGGTCGAAATGTATAAAAAGTTTAATTAAACATCAGTGGAAGACGGAGAAACTCATAGTTGGGAAGTTGTGGATTGGACGCCAAATTTTGATCCAATTTAAGAAGAAGCTCACTTTTTAAGTATTGTTAATTTGCATTGTAGAGGAAGAGACATTTATTAATTTAAATGTTTACCTTGGTGGTTATTTACTGAGCAAGTCATTGGTAGAAAAAATAATCCCAAAAGAAATTGTTCCTATAAACCATGATAATGCATAAGCAGCTGCTAAATTTTTAAAAGATTAAACGAGATTTTGTAATCAGTAACACTTATCAAATCTATATAGTTATGCACGCGGACATTATATATATTTTGAATAAAAATATGGAACTCTCACATTGTAGGATATAAGAGTCTCATTCGTTGCTTCTTATACTGGTCCTACCACTGTGATTGCTTAGTAGTATAATAATACATTTGTGCCTTTTGTAATCCAAAATTAATCAGATTAGACTTTGGTTAGAGATGGAAATTTCGAAAATTAGCAGGATATGGAATATAACAGGGTTAATTGTTGTTTTTCTTGTTACAATTACTTAAAAGTAACTCTAAACCCCCCAAACATTGAAATAAATTACATCTACGACTCAATAATAACATAAGAAAATATTTGTTAACAACAACAACAACTTGTATTTTTTTATTAATAATTCAATTGTTTATTACAATTTGGAGGATATCTAAATATGGTAATAGATATTATAGATTCATATAGGCACTTGGGCTTTGGTTTATAATTTCCCATATTACATGGGTGATTTCAATGTCCCCTCCTGATGAAAAAATGTTGGCTGAAGACTCTATATTTTGTGTCTTTTTCAGTGTTTTCATATCTTTTCCATTATGCTTATTAGTTACTGCTATTTCTTGGCTAAGTTTTAATCCAAAATGTGCATTGGTAATAATTATAATTTCAGGTTTAATCGGAATTATATATTTTATAATGAAGAATTGAGATATATATATATTTATTTAATAAAAATATTTCACTTAAAGCTTTCTCAAATATTAGATATAATTTAATGTATTCTCATCAATAATCAATATATAGAAACTGTAAAGAAGGTTGCATGATTTTAATTTTATTTAAACCTCAATAAACTAGTTAAAAAGTTCTTTTTAATGAGTTTTCATTAGGGTTGAAAAAAAAATTCAGCTTCGTTAAAGATTTGGCATAATAAATGAATTAGTTCAAATAATATTTCCTTTTATGAATGTCATCAAAGCTGAATCTCAATTTATATTATATTTATTTTTTTATATTGATGTTATTGAATTTTATGGAGGTTTTAATTTATTATAAATCTCATCACATTTGGGTGAAAAAATCAGCAACAACTTGTAGTTAAAATAAATCTTATCAGTTTCAACTATTATCTCTGATATATTAAGCCTATTTTTTGTTTATAGCAAACTCTTTAGAGCAAGTGAAGTGTACAACTTTATTCCAATTTTAATGAAAAATATTCAAAAACAATTGTGATTTTCTCAAGCAACTTCAATATCTTTTTCTTTATTTTTGCCTTCCTTTTTGCAAAGGAAAAGTAAAGAATATTGGGATCTAGTACCAAAAATGATAATTTGAGAGAATAAAATCTTAGGGTAGTTTTTGCAACAAGGGGGTATTAGGTAATCTTTAGCTGAAAAATATGCAAGGATCAAAAAAAAATAGAAATTAAAGGTAGAAAGTATATAAAATATTAGAATGTAAAAATATATTTAATAAAGTAAGAGCTCATGAATTTTTGGAATTGTGGACAATAGCCGCATAACTAATTTATATCAAGAAGCAGGTTAGCCTAGCATTAATACATCCAAAATTTTAATTATAATTAGATGTATTAAAGTACTAGCAGATTTAAAAAGGAAAAAAGTAATCTTAAATTATAAATCAAGGCATAGCATGTAGAAAAATTTTCAATTAGGAAGATATATCAAGTTATTCCAAAAATCCTGACTATTGGAATGCATTATCATATTTGGATATGAAGATATAAATGTAAAGGGAAATATGATTTTGATTATGGATAAAAACTTGAACATTTAGCCAAGAGTGCTTCGAACAAAAATTATATCTATGATAAAAATACAAATATTTTTCTTAGTATAGTACAATTTAGATTTTTCAGGTTCATAAGTTAGATTAAGGGAATAGATCTGTTATTTAATTTTTGAAAAGTTTACAAATATAAAACAAGTTTAACGATTTATTAACTAGATATTTGAAAGGAGGCAAAGTTTATTGCCTATTAGTTGACAATAAATGAGTATAAATCAATTAGATTGCATTTATTTCTTAAAGCAGTAGAAAAATGAAAGATTTGAAGGAATCAACACAAGTTTTTTAATTTTAAAGTTCTTAAAATTTGTGAAATAAACATTTCTACCAAAATTTTATTATTTTACACTGTAACTTAAGGTTCTTAAATATTAATGAATAAAAGATTCAAGCTAATAAAAAAGTGAACAACAACATAAGTTTTATAATATGAAAGCCTATAAATTCAAAAAATAATTCATTGATAAGTCATTTAATATTTTTAGTTTTGGAAATCATACTTTTGATTTCACTTTCATCAGATTTGCAATAGATAAGGGCAAATTCTAATATTTAAATAGCTTATTAAAATTTTCGAAGTTACATTAATATTTGAACTAGTATTATAATCAATAATTACATTTGTTCTTATATGAGGAAAAAATGGTCGGATCAATTAATATTGCATTACTGAAATTAGTTAATGCTTCTTCATATTAATTTAGAGTTTATAAGGTAAGACCTTTTTTAAGGAATTTATATGATACCTTTATTATTATAAGTAAATGCATAATTCGGATCTAATTAAATTGCTTAATCGTAGCAATTAATTGCATCATCATATTTTTTCAGACTATTTAATGAAAGTCCTATTTTCAATAATTTCAAATACTAACCCTTACTATTATAAGCTAACGCAGAATTTGGATCTATTTTGATTGCTTAATCATAGCAAATTATTGCATCATTATATTGTTTTAAACTATGTAATGAAAGCCCTATTTTAAATGATATCAAATATTAACCTTTATTAATATAAGTAATTCCGTTATTTGGATTTAATGTAATTGCTTTGTTCAAACAATTTATTGCATCCTCAAATTTTAACAGACTATTTAAAGAAACTCCTATTAATATGATGTCAAATACTAACCCTTATTATTATATGCTAATGCATAATTTGGATCTAATTTAATAGCTTGATCATAGCAAATAATTGCATCATCATATTGTTTTAGATTATGTAAAGAAAGCCCTATATTGAATTATATCAATATAAACCTTTATTAATATAAGCAAATCCATCATTTGGATTGAATTCAATTACTTTATTAAAGCAAAATATTGCATCAATATATTTTGATAGACTATTTAAAGAAACTCCTTTATAAATAAATATCAAATATTAACCCTTATTATTATAAGCTTATGCATAAGTTGGATCTAAATTAATCGCTTAATCATAACAATTAATTGCAACCGCATAATGCTTTATGCTGTTTAAAGAAACTCCTATTATAAATAATATCAAATATTAACCCTTATTATTATATGCTAATGGAGAATTTGGATCTAATTTAATTGCTTAATCAAAGCAAATAATTGCATCGTCATATGATTATTAACTTTGTAATGAAAGTCCTATTAAAAATAATGTCAAATATTAACCCTTATAATTATAAGCATTTGCATAATTTAGATCTATTTTAATTGCTAAATTATAGCAATTAATTGCATCATCATATTGTTATAGACAATGTAATGAAAGCCCTATTTAAATGATATCGCATAATAACCTTTATTAAAATAAGCATTTGCAAAGTTTGGATCTAATTTAATTGCTTTATCATAGCAAATGATTGAATTATGATATTATTATAGATTATGTAATGAAAGCCCTATTTAATTATATAATATAATAACCCTTATAGTTATATGCATTTGTATAATTTGGATCTAACTTAATTGCTAAATTATAGCATTTTATTGCATCATCATATTGCATCAGACTATGTAATNTCAATTAATATTGCATTACTGAAATTAGTTAATGCTTCTTCATATTAATTTAGAGTTTATAAGGTAAGACCTTTTTTAAGGAATTTATATGATACCTTTATTATTATAAGTAAATGCATAATTCGGATCTAATTAAATTGCTTAATCGTAGCAATTAATTGCATCATCATATTTTTTCAGACTATTTAATGAAAGTCCTATTTTCAATAATTTCAAATACTAACCCTTACTATTATAAGCTAACGCAGAATTTGGATCTATTTTGATTGCTTAATCATAGCAAATTATTGCATCATTATATTGTTTTAAACTATGTAATGAAAGCCCTATTTTAAATGATATCAAATATTAACCTTTATTAATATAAGTAATTCCGTTATTTGGATTTAATGTAATTGCTTTGTTCAAACAATTTATTGCATCCTCAAATTTTAACAGACTATTTAAAGAAACTCCTATTAATATGATGTCAAATACTAACCCTTATTATTATATGCTAATGCATAATTTGGATCTAATTTAATAGCTTGATCATAGCAAATAATTGCATCATCATATTGTTTTAGATTATGTAAAGAAAGCCCTATATTGAATTATATCAATATAAACCTTTATTAATATAAGCAAATCCATCATTTGGATTGAATTCAATTACTTTATTAAAGCAAAATATTGCATCAATATATTTTGATAGACTATTTAAAGAAACTCCTTTATAAATAAATATCAAATATTAACCCTTATTATTATAAGCTTATGCATAAGTTGGATCTAAATTAATCGCTTAATCATAACAATTAATTGCAACCGCATAATGCTTTATGCTGTTTAAAGAAACTCCTATTATAAATAATATCAAATATTAACCCTTATTATTATATGCTAATGGAGAATTTGGATCTAATTTAATTGCTTAATCAAAGCAAATAATTGCATCGTCATATGATTATTAACTTTGTAATGAAAGTCCTATTAAAAATAATGTCAAATATTAACCCTTATAATTATAAGCATTTGCATAATTTAGATCTATTTTAATTGCTAAATTATAGCAATTAATTGCATCATCATATTGTTATAGACAATGTAATGAAAGCCCTATTTAAATGATATCGCATAATAACCTTTATTAAAATAAGCATTTGCAAAGTTTGGATCTAATTTAATTGCTTTATCATAGCAAATGATTGAATTATGATATTATTATAGATTATGTAATGAAAGCCCTATTTAATTATATAATATAATAACCCTTATAGTTATATGCATTTGTATAATTTGGATCTAACTTAATTGCTAAATTATAGCATTTTATTGCATCATCATATTGCATCAGACTATGTAATGAAAGTCCTATTTTTAATGATATCATATAATAACCTTTATTACAATGAGCATTCGCAAATTTTGGATCTAACTTAATTGCTTAATCATAGCAAATAATTGCTTTATCATATTACTTTAGACTATGTAAAGAAACCCCTATCAAATAGAAAATCGAAAAATACACCCTTATTACTATAAGAAATTCCATCATTTGGATTTAATTCAATTGCTTTGTTCAAAAAGATTATTGCATCATCATATTTCATCAGACTATTTAATGAAACACCTAAATTAATAGATATCAAATGTTAACCCTTATTATTATAAGTAATTCCATAATTTGGATCTAATTTTATTGCTTAATCGTAGCAATTAATAGCATCATCATATTGTTTTAAACTATGTAATGAAAGCCCTATTTTTAAATAATACCATATAATAACCTTTATAGTTATATGCATTAGCAAAGTTTGGTAGTATCTTAATTGCTTAATCATAACAATAAATTGCATCACCATATTTTTTTAGACTATGTAATGAAAGACCTATTTATAATGATATCAAATAATAACCTTTATTAAAATGAGCAATTCCATCATTTGGATTTAATTCAATTGCTTTATTCAAACAAATAATTGCATCATCATGTTTTAATAATCCATTTAAAGAATCTCCTAATTAAAATGATATTAAATATTAACCCTTATTAGTGTAAGCTAAAGCATATGTTTAATCGAATTTAATGGCATAATCATAGCAATTAATTGCATCATCATATCGTTTAAGACTATTTAATGAAAGTCCTATGTAAAATGATTTCAAATGTTTACCCTTATAATTGTAAGTAATTGCATAATTTGGATCTAATTTAATTGCTTAATTATAACAATTAATTGCATCATCATATTGTTTTAAGTAATGTAATGAAAGCCCTATTAAATATGGTGTCAATATCAACCTTTATAATTATATGCATTTGCATAATTTGCATCTATTTCAATTACAATATTGAAGCAATTAATGGCATCATATTATTTTTATAATTCTATTAACAATAATCCTTTAATTATTAGAATTTAAACACCTTTAAATTTATAACCTATTGCATATTTTGGATTATATTCAAGAGCCTTATCAATACATTATAATGCCTTTTCTAATTCATTTAATTTTTTTAGAGCAAAACCAATTATTAAAAATAAATCAATACTTTTTCTATAAAAAGCAGGCAGACATTAAGAATCCTATTTTAGCAAAGTGTCACATTTTTCAATAGCTTATTCATATTGTTTATTTTCAGTTAATGCAATTACTAAAGGCATACGGATGAAATTTACTATTAACAATTTATAAATATGCTTTCATTGGAGTATTGTTTAATTTCAAATCTAAATATTCTAATAGATCTTTATATAAGTTGCTATTTAATGTTTTAGCCTAATCTCTTAATTTTTTTGCTTTTTACAGTTAATTAATCTCAATTAAAGAAAGATCTAAGAGAATACTTAAATTTACTTTGAAAGTAGTAAGAAATAGATAATAATTTCTCTTATTATTCTACATGTTAAGAGAAGGTTTCATTGGCCTCCTACCATTTTTTCTAATTTAATAATTCTATTCCTATATTTATTTAATTCAAATCAAATACCCTACTGAAGTAAACTTTAGCGGTCCTGTTAAATTGTATTTGAATATTTATTTAATTATTCATAATCTTAATTCAGAGCCTGAATCATCCTTTTTACATCACGTAATGAAGTTCCTAATTATATTAAAAATATCAAATACCGAATTAATTTTCATTCGTAATCTCAACTTCATTATACTAAAATTGATAAAAATCCTTTATCAATTACAAATTTTCTTTTAAGAAATGATAATCTTATTAATTTAAACCATCTAAGACTTAAACTAATTTTTTCATCATAATCTCTAATTTTTTTGAATATTCTTCATATTATATTTTGAATTAGATAAAGGATTTATTTAGCTAAGTTGTAATATCAATGAGATTCTAATTGAATTTAGCAACAAAACTTTAAATTTAAATAAATCCTTTAAGGTCTTTTTTGCAATTATTATGCTTATTAGGATCAACTGCACATTAAATACAGAATTATGATCTTAGATCTTTACAGCCAAAATTTAAGCAAAATCCTTATATCTCTTCTCCTTCATGTTTAATATCTAAACACGTAAACAATTTCAATTATTTCATTTAATAATTGCTCTTATAATATAAATAATAATAATCTAAACTTGTAAATTAAACTCAATAATAATTATTGAGAGCAGGAATTATGACATTTATTTTGAATCCCCTAGAATTTCCTCTAAACTCTTTTAGGGAAAATATTCATTGCCCAGGATTGACTCTTTAAAAAGTATTAAATTATTTACAATAAAATTTTTGCTCAAAAATGCTTTCCTTCATCTCATAAGGAATATGAAAAAAGTAATTGAAACTGATTTCTTGTTAATTTAACTCCAAACAAAAACAATAAGTAATCATGAGAATATAGCCTTAATAAAACTTAAGTTATAAAATATAATGGTATAAATCAACATTACAAATAATAACTGCTAATAAATGATCTTTCTAAATTAAACATACAGTAATTTTATAAAAAAATTCCGAATGTCCAAAAAAAAAAGCAGTTCAGGATCAAAGGAACCAAGTTCTTATTAGGGCAAAACAAATCAACATCCACCTAATATGCTAACTATGTAGATTCTCCTACAGCTGAATGTTTGATAAGGAAGTTTATGGAGAAGGGTAATTTGGAGAACCCAATTTTAAGGTTTGGGTTTGGGG
>CAJJDP010000098.1:382755-407058 GCA_905182995.1 Paramecium octaurelia
AAACCCAAACCCAAACCCAACCCCAAAACCCAGGAGAGAATGTCAGACCAAGATTCCCAACGTAGTAGAGAAAACCGAGAAAGCTAAGGGTTGATACTTAAGTCGCCAGCTTTGCTCAGTCGTCGAACTCACAGAGACAAAGGGAATTGAAGAATATTAGAATCTTTGAATAGGTTCTGAATCTGGCATAGACTGTTGCTTTAGAGTCCAAAAGATGAAATGAGAGAAGTCTTAAATAAAATGAATGAATTGCATGGAGGACAAAGAGATGTTTAAACACTCCTGTGTACCAAGTGTGCACCTTGTAATAAGAAGGGGCCTTCAGTAGTGACCCTTTATACGTAGATAATTAATAGAATTCTAGGAACACTAGAATTAAAACTTAAAAAATTTAAATTATTTGAGGTATCAATAAATGTAAGAAATGCTTTTTTACATAGCTATTCTTCATTACTCAAATATAGAGTAAACAATAAATTAAATAAGGAATTTGAAATCGATTGAAAGATAATAAATCTATATGTGTTATTGTATTGTGTAGAGATCTAAATAAATAACTCTTGATATAAATGCTTATTTAAGAAGTAATTTAACATAATCAATAATATATTATAAATAAATCAAAGCTTCAATCAGATATATTTTAAATAAAAAGCGATTTATTATAAGATACTTAATATCGATGATACATATTTAGCAGGAATCTGAACATTTGTTGATAGTAAGTTAAATTTTGATTATTAAAACACTCATAGTAGAAATTAGTTGAATATGAGCCAATTAAATAAAATTTATCTCGCTCGATCTCTAATTTATAAAATTATAAATATTAAATGCTCAAATTTAAATTGATTCTTATTTAAATGCAATAAGATAATTTCATGGAATGAATTTTATCTTAATCTACCAATAATAATAAGAATTTTAAACAATATGTTTTAAGTGCAAATTGAGATTGAAAACAAAATCTCTTATTATTTTTTTAAGAGAATAAAACAACTCCTTAAATATATATATCTGTTTATAACTAGAAAAACCAATGTTAACATAAATATGATTCTAATCTTTTTGACTTTAAATCTGGAAATAACACTACTAATTTGATATTTCTAGATTGAGATATGAGTAAGAAATAACTTCAGAATAAATGTTAAGGATGCCTTACTTTCAAACTTTAGATTATGTATAATAACGAAAATATATCCTTTGAAAATGGATTTAAATTAAGGTAGTATTTTACATCTGTTCTTATTTATACAAATAAAAATTTATTGTTCATTTTAAAATAAAATTAAACGAAAAATTTATATAAAACAATTTTATTTACTGATAATGTGGCTATTATTTGAGTTATAAAAGTAAAAGGATAATATTAGAAGTAAACTTCCAAAGCAAAATCCAGCTGTTTTTTTAAAAGGTTCTAATTCAGATGGTGTGAGTCCAACTCCTGTGTCAATAACTTCGAATTGGACATATTTGTTTGCTGAGTCAACTATATGTAATTAATATACATTATTGTTTATTTCTAATTTTACATGTTAAGATATATGGATTCATATTGACCAAATATATCAATCGAATATCATCTTTGAATGTAAATTTTTGAACATTGGAATCTAAGGTTATAAAGATTTATTTTAGTCTTCTTTGATCAGCGAAGATTGTTCTTTCACTTAAATTTAAATCAAAGCCTATTGTTAATCCTTTTTATTTAAGAATGAGAAAAAATACTTTTAATTTCATCAACAATTCTATAATCTATAATATTATCAGAAATATCTTACATCTATTTTTCAAAATATAATTCTAGCTTCTTTCCCAATTGAGCATTAAATCAATCATGCCTAACACAAGATGGTACATAATCATTCCTGTAGCTTTAATTGGTTTAACGTAAGATTATATTTAACATCATTATGCTTATATATTGCTATTAGTATAAAGCCAATAAATAATTCAGAGATGTTCAAAATTCATGTGACATAGTATTAACTATATCTTCTTTTTGATATTTATCTTTTCTTCAAAATCATTAAATTAAATTTTGAAATCATTTTAGTAAATGATTTGATTATATGATTCTCTATCTTACAATGAGTATATCTTTATCATGCTTTTTGCATCTCCAATCATAATTTTATGGGCTTTAGCAAATTTTGAGCTCCTCAAAAAGTTATTTCTCAATTACTTACTAAGACTCAGCCTTCCAATAGCTAATTAAATTCAATCTAATAGGTTTTGAGTTTTATTCTGAAACTCTTGGAAAGAAACATTTTTTAGTTAATTCAATATTTATTTTTTATCTACTTAAGAGTTTATTTTAGGTTGACAACTATTTGCTCTTATTTTTAATTGTTTTTATTGTAAAATCATGGGTAATGTCTACATTCTGTTTAGGTATAATATTTTCATATTCATATAATTATGAACTAAATTATTCTAACTATGAAGAGAATTTAGTGTAAATTGTTAATAAGCTATCTTTGAGCTATTTAAAAATGAATGTAAAATTTGCTATTTTAGTTTGAAATTCCTTCACAATTTTCGAATTTAAATTTTATTACTTTTATGATACATCCATGCAATTAAATTCTGATTTTATTCAAGAATACATTTCGCAAGGTTTCTTTAATTTTGCATTCGTCAAGAGATGTTTAAATTAATAAAAATTATTTCCGTGTTAATAACAAATTTATGAGCTTAAACTTTTTTATAAATAATTCAAAAGAAAAGCAATAAATTATTTTGATTAATTGTTATTTTTCAAAAATATAACATATAATTCAAATATGCCTTTTAGAATTTAATAACAGTAATCAAAGAAAGAAAGTTTTTTTTTTATATTTTTAAAGAGAGATGTGGGAGGGGTTCAAATCAATTTAATATTTCTAGATTTCTAGTGAATGATTTGATAAGATAATTAAAGATTTTAGAATGTGATAATAAAATATTATTATTCATGTTATTCAAATCGTCTATTTTAACTAAAATCCAATGATAGTTTCTTGATTTAATCCTTGTGATGTAAAATAATTAATGCCTATTTTTTAATTTTAACATTTTTCTGTTGAAGGGTAATAAATTTCAGTAATTAACTCATTTTAATTTGAATACCATTTTTTACCGCACTTAATATGAGCATATTCAAATCAAATCAAGAATTAACTTTAATTACATCAGATTAATTTAAATAATAATTGAAATACATATTTTAGGTTGGTTTTAAGATTTCTTTTAATAATGATTTATAAGCTAACAGTTTTATTTGATATTAATTAATCCGTAGTTTATCCTAGTTTTTTGAACTATTTTTTAGTTAGAAAAAGATTAAATGATTATTAAGCAGATTAGAAAATTGAAAGAAGAAGCTATTATTAATTTCAACAATAATTGTTTAAATACTTTTATGAATACCGTATAAATTTAAAATCATTCTTTTATTGCTCCTTACTCACATAATAATGTTTAAAAATTTTCAATTTCATCTGTTTAAAATGTAGATTGTCTAATACTGCAATTTTAAGCTGTTAAAAGAGGATTTTTGGCAAAAGTGTAATAGCAAATAGGTATGCCATAAATTTTTATTGTATCTTAATCGATCTTATAGAACAATATCGATCCATCATCCATTCCAAGTATGAATTATTCTTAGGATGGAACGAATGAGATTGCATTTATTTTTGAACTAAACTTATTCAAAGTATATTATAATTAATTTGTTTGAGAATCAAAAATCTCCAAAGTTCTATTATTAGCTTTTCCACTATATTTGGACAGATCTAATTATTGTTTTGCAGCTGTAAAATCAAGTTAATTTTCATCTCTGATAACACCTATTTCCGTAAAATCTTAAATACTTTACTGAATTATCTAATCAGATTTACAAAAAATTCTGATTGTTTATGAATTTAGAAACTACATAGCCAAAGCTTGAATTGGATTCTCCAAATTAATTTTGACTTTTATTGAACCGTAATCAGAAATATCGTACAATCTTATTGTTAAATCAGTTCCTAATGATAAAAGAATTTTCCCATCAGATGAAAAGATTAAATTTTCAAGTTTACTGCCCTCTAAAGTTGCAATTACTCTGATTTATATCTAAGATATATCATATAATTTAAGTGTTTTTTTAATTTATAGAGCAATTACATTTTGTGATTTATTAAATGCAGTTGAAAACTTTTCGTCCCAATCCTTAAAATCAACAATAGGTTTAAATAATTCGTCTATATCATTGCCAATCTAATAAAAAAATTTATAATTCTAGCATTACGTCTAATCCTCAACTTTTTCAGCCCATATAACCATGAATTCCTCATCATTACGAGGATGTAATTGCAAATTTAGAGAATATTGCAAGTTCTTATTGTTCTCCAGATGTTATGATCCAATCAACTCAAATCTATCAGTTATATTCCACTATCTTATTTTTTTGTCGTTATGATATGAGAACAATATCTTACTATTACCAGAAAATATCATAGATAAAAGCTAAGTATTTTAGTTTTCATTGGAATTTAATTCCCCCAGTCGTTATTTATTTTCAATTGACCATATAATAATTTAATGATTTTCATCCTCAAAAGCAAGTCTCATTGAATTAGCACAATATGCAATTGTTGTAATTTAACTTGCTGAAATTCCAACTATTTATTCATTATTTAATTCTAATCTATCATTTATATGAAATATCTCTAATGGATTAGTTTTTATTAGCAGATTTGTTGAAAGAATAATTTCTCGTTTTTGATTCTTTAAATCAGATTAAATTTGTTATTAAATCTATTTATAATTTACTTCCAATTTTTGTTCCAAACCAGGCTCACACCAATATATCTTGTGAAATTAAATTATGTATTTTGTGTTAAATTTCCATATATGAATTGATTCTTCAGCTTGAGCAATAAAATATTGACTATTAGGCGAGAAGCAAAATTTAGATGGAAGACGTTTACCCTTAATTAATATATCAAGCTTTTTTAATTCTATCAAATCCCATCTAATGATTTCTTCTTCAGATCCTGTTACTAATTAGAGACCATCTGAAGAAATACAGATCTCTCTAACTGAAGAAGAGTGACCATCTAATTCTAATTATTATTGTTTTAAGGCATTTAAATCCCATAACTTTATGACATCATCACTTGTTTAAGCTAATATTCCTTTTATTGAAATTTTAAGGATTTAGATTTAATTTGTATTGGTTTTAAATGTAGAGAGCAATTTGTAAGATTTAGTATCCCAAAATTTAATTCTTAAGTCTGAATAACTTGTAACAAAGTTATATCCATCTTAAGAAAAAACAATATTTAGACACTTGAATTTATTGTCATATATCTCTTCTAAACAAGTCACTGTTTTTTTGGTTTCCATATCAATTAGCAATATCGTTTATTTTATTTCTTCCTTACTGACAATTAGCAAAGTTTGTTAATTATTTAATGTGAGGGGGCTATTACCAAACTCTTTCAAATCAATTTCTTTTAGTCTCTTAGTAGAACTAATATCAAATTAATAATACAGTAAATCATCGTTTAATACTGAGAAAATATTACTGTCTAATTAAAAGTTTGTATATAAGTATTCATGATCTTTCTTTGAATCATATGATTAGGGTAGTAATACCATTGTAATAGTATTTGAAAGTGAGATAAATTATACACGCTGTCCTACTGCGATAACCACCTAATTTGAGGCAAAAATTAAATCTCTTGATCTTACATCTTCATCTAATTATATTAAGTTAATTTATTATAATTCTTGTAAGTTTATCAATGTAATGCTATTCTAACTATAAATACAAATCTCTTATTTTTGATCTAAATAAACCAGTTTCAAAGGAGATGATTAGATGATAGGGATTTTTTTTGCTACTGAGTCAAAGCCTTCATATAAAACTAGTTCTCCATCTACTAAAATTGATAACTTTTCTTACCCAAAAAAACAAATTAAGAAACAACATTATTCCAATTAAAATTTGTGCAATGTTTAATTTTTTTTAATATCTATAATAAATGCTCCCTTTGCTGTTGCAACGGCTAAAAGTAAAGTATCTGACGAAAATTAAAAGTCTTTAATCTAATTTTCCTTTTCATAGTAGCTCATACATTAACTGTATTGATTTTTTATAACTATCATCTGAATTCTAGTAGGATCTTAAGAATCTTTCATAGCAATAATTTTATTGTTCGAAACTAAATTGCAATAACTTCTGTCTGAAGTGTGCAAACTACTTTTTTCTAAAATTTTTTCATCCTGTATTTTTAATTGATATACACTCTATCCAATATGAGCAATAAAATCTTAATCATTTAAACAATACGCTTTATGCAATATTTCGTTTTCATCAATCAGGATTTTTTTATTAACCTCAAAAAAATTTTCATTTGTTTTCCAAATTCTAAGAAATCTATCTTAATTTAAGGTTACCATAATGTCTCCATTCTCATTAAAATTTATGTCTATAAATGATGTTTCCTATTTTAAGTTTTTAATTATTTCAATTTTAGAAGAATTCCATTAGTAGATTTCATCCGAAGAAGAACCACAGATTGGCACTAAAAGTGGCTTATTTGGACAAAAAATCAACTTTTTAGCTTCTAAGTGTGGTTATAAATTCTATAAAATATTTGGTTTACGTTTGTTGGTGATACTCCAAAAAATTAAATGCTCATCTTTACTGGAAGAGACCATTTGATTTCCATCTGATGAAAATGCTAGATCTAAAACTTGATCTTAATGATCTGTTAATTTCACAAATAATAATAGTGTTTTTAAATTCCAAAGACAAATTGAATGGTCTAAGCTACCTGAAGCTAAAACTTTATTATCTTTTCTAATTTTTAAAGCTGAGATATTTTTTTAATGTTTACTTAAAAAAACTTTTATTTACTTAATTTACTACAAGCTTTTAATGTCCCATATTATAATTTTAGGATTATCAGATTGGAGAATTTATTGATGACTAGTAGCCAAAATTTAACTATCAGAAGAGATTTCAATTAAATCTACTTGAAGTTTAGAATTTATTTTAAATAAGTTTTATTGATCATGTAACTTTTAAACCTCATATAAGTCTATTGAAGAGAGTGATCTAGATGCAAATAGCTCTCCTTTATTTGAATAAGCTATTTATTATATCTTTTATTGTTAGTCAAAAGTATATTATAATCTAACTTGAGAAAGATTTGAAATATTAAAAAATTCTAACTTCTTATTATCACTTGCTACAGCTAATACCTAATTATCATATGAAAATGCAATAGCAAGTATTGGATGCTCTTATTTTGGAAGCTGTGAAATACATTGAATTTTTGGAATATTAGTATATTTCCAAATTAGTATTTGATTACCACCTGTGGCTAAAAGCTGAGAATTTGAAGAAATTGCTATACAATTAATGGTTTCTTGTGTTGTCTAATATTTTGGTTATTTTTATTATTTTAGTAAATTTTCTACTTACAAAAAGATTATTTTACCATTTTTTAATAATAAAGCCAAATATTTATCATTTGGGGATAACCTAATGTCTTCAATATCTTTAAAATATTCACTTTTTTTTGGATACCTTTGTGATTCTTTTAAATCAATTAAATTATATATGTATAAAAACTGCTAAGAAAGACAAGCCAGCCAATTTTTCCCTATTGATAATTTTTTTAATAACTCATCATTTGGTAGCTTTGCATTTTTAGGTTCTGAATCGGCTGACAACTCTGATTTAATAATAACTCCATCTTAACTTCCTGATATTAAAAATTTTCCATCTTCGCTAAAAACAGCTTATTGAAGAGTTTTATTATGAGTTTTTATTGATGGTTTTTCTTTGCAAATCAATTTTTTCCAAGTAGCATGCTCTATTGTTGCGTAATTAAAATTACAAGAATCTATAGATACATAATTAAATAAAGAGTTGCTCAAGTTGCATTTATAAAAACTTATTCCATCCAATTTAGTATCTTCTATATTTAAATTACTTAGATCAATATTATGAAAATGTTCTCTTAAAGCACCTAGAATATAAATTAAATTTGAAGCTGATCTAATAAGATTATGTTTAGAATCTTTTCTAGATAATAATGCTATTTTAATTAATTTATTCTTTATATCTTCAATCTATTTAATTTTAGGTTTTAACAACTCTATTGTCCCAGAATAATGCTCCAATGATAAATTAAATAAACTTTTGTTAAAACTGCTTTTTTTTAAGAAATTTTCATCAAATGTTTGATTTTCTTTGGGAATGATTTTCTCTATTAAATTTACGATATATTTGGCTACAAAATACTCTTAGATAGATTTATGATTGAATGCATATACACTACCTTTAGAATTAATCAACATACACTTTCGTAATTGTGTTTTGTACTCGAAATCATCTTAATTTTCACTAAAACATAAATCCTCCCAAGAGACTTCAACCTTCCTCTCTAACTAGACTTAAACAATATGTAATTTTCCTTTTTACTGATAATTTACTTATGTAAGTTAATTCATAGACATCTCAATTGCCAAAAATATTGAAAAATCTTGTAAATCTTTAATCATAGTTTCTTCTTTAATACTTTAACCCAAAGCTTTCAATTTTTACAGTTGTTAAGTGTGATAGAAATTCACAAAGATTTCATAAAATTCAAATGCCGTATATTTATGGAGCTTGAAAGCTGAAACAATAAAATTGGCGTCAAAATCGACTGTGAAGTATTTATTTGATAAAATTGTAGTATTGTTTACATATTATAAAGAACCAGCCATTGATAATTATTCAAAAAACTTTTCATTTTCTAAACTTTTTAAAATTTAATCAAATTATTAAACTATTTCTTTACTGATGTTTATTTCATCTTCCTTTGCCACAAATTAAAAATTATTTTTTCTCAATTTTGAATAAATTTCCATATTTGCCTCTGAGGTTTTAGCTTCCATTTTCAAAAACATATAATTTTTTTTCAGTAATTCTCTAATTCTGCTCGCTTTAGAGAGAAGTGAATACGTTTCAGGTAACACATAAACAATTATTTCCATCATAAATGGAGTACACAATAGATTTCTTATATCTAAATTGTTGATTACTGATAAATATTTATTTTCTCCCCATAATTAAAGTAGTTCTTATTTTAGAGATAATATTTAATTAGATGAAATAAAACTAAAAAGCTTAACATTCTCAATCGCTTTTATTATTTTTTCAATATCTGAATTTAAAAACATTATATCAGATTTTTATCTTTATTATATAATCGAATTAATTGTATTTTCTATTTGACTCCAAATTTCCATAAACTCATTTAATTAAAAGTTTTAACCCATTAATTGCTTGAGAAATTCATAAAACTTCTTAATTGCTCTTTTAACGCTAATTTTAGCGTATTTTTCAAGATACTAAGCACTCTGTTCTTCACTAAAAGGTAATATTTCTACCTCTTTAAAATTTTATAAATTTGAACCATAAAACCACGTTTAATATCCTATAGAGTTTAGTATTTCTTCTCTTGTTGTGATTATAAATTTTACTTTTACTTAGGCTTAAAGGTTTAGATCATAATCTAATCGATTTGTATTATATAAATTTGTTCCAATCAAATCAATTTTCATCTCATCGTAGCTTTCAAGTATAATCACAATACTTAATTTTCCATTTTTGACTGCATCTTTAAATTCTCTTATTTAAGTGTTATCAAAGTTGTAATTTTGAGAATTAAGAGCCTTTTCAATTAAATTTTGATTAGGCTCTTTTATTGAAGGAAGTGACACATATATTGGAGTCCAATATGGTGATTTTGAATTATAAATCCAAATAAATTCTTCAATGTTACGTGAAGCTCTACTTTTTCCTGAACCTGCTTTTCCTTTAATTAACATAACATCTTTTTGCTTTTCATCTTCACTCCACAAAAATTCATTAACTTCTCCATCATAATTATTATTATCTTCAAATTTCATCAAAGAGGTTACAAATTCTCCGCTATTGTTTTGTTTCTTATTCCCAGAAATAGGGTCATATTCTTAAGTTTGAATTTCAATGTGAATTTAATCTAATTCATTTTCTTGCTTTTAATTTAAAACCTTCTCTTTTCGAATGATTAATAATTCCATAAAATTTCTACTTCTTAATCTTCTTATGTCATTCTCAACTCCTTTTACACTTGTTAATATTGAATCTATGGATAATTTGATATTTTTCAAATCCTTACTAATTTCCCTTAAAAAAATTAAACTAATATCTAATCTTTATGACATATCTGTTATGTTATCCAAATATACCTCAAAAGCATCATACTCCTGTTATAGTGATTTTTTTATTTCAAGTTAGTTGTCACTTACTAGAACTTAAGTTTAAAGATGTTTAATCTTTTCAAATTTTTTTTGCATCTCTAAATTTATTTTCAGAAAGAAATTTTGCAGATCATGAGAAAATAATCTTTTCTGCATTTTTATCATTTCTTCGTTTTTTAGAAGGTTTCTAACATTTGGATGCTTTTCAATTATCCAGATTTATTTCAATAAATCTTCACAAAACTCTTATATTGACTATTCTTAAATGATTGATTGTATCTTAATTAAATTGAATACAACTAGTTCTCGAACTTTATAGGATGAATCTGAAAATATATCAAAAATATTTTCCTCTTAATCTATTTTCATATCATTTTTTAATTCTGCAATAATATTTTATACTATATCTACTTTTCCTACTTAATGTACTATTCCTTAATCTAAAAGATTTAGGAAATCAAAGGTAAATATATGTAGCAATTTAGGAATTTTTTAATCATTAGTTTGTTCTTTACACTTTTTTAAAAATTTGTCATCAAAAAATATTAACTCGTTTTGAATCATTTTCAAAAATTTTAACGTTTATTTTCGTAAATTAATAATCGATTATTTGAAATTTTTTCTTTAGCTATCATCTATTTCATTAAACAAATTTAAGTTGTTTTATAAAGTCTGAGAAGTTATTTTGCCTAGATTTTAACTAATTATTTTTTTTATCTTTTTTGATTTTGTTATCAACTCATCCAAGTTATTCAAAGGTCCTAAATCAAAAATAACTTGTTATTTCAAATGTTCATCATTGGGAGACGATGGCTTTATATCCTCTATTGGTTAATTCTATGAATTTATTTCTTGAAGTTCCTCCAATGCTTTTTTTAAATAGTATATTTTTTTATCTTACTCTTCCTAACTAAGTAGATATATTTGCATCTTAATTTTTGATAATTATAAAATACTAGTAGTTTTGAATTCTTCTTGGCAATCCATGTTTCATATGTTATTAATTTCTTCTTTAATTTGATTTGATATAATGTTGAAATCTGCTAATTATTCTTCTGTGAGTTCTTAACTTTAATATTTTTGAATTAATTGCTGCAGTTAATCCCTCACTTTCTTAATAAATATTGTAATTTATTCAATACAAGTATTTTATTTAACAGTTATTTAATCAAATACTCCTTAAAGTTATGCTTATATTGATGATACGATGTTTTAGTGCTATTTAAGAATCGTTTCTAATCCCTTACAAATATTGATGTTTGAATGAATGAATATTAGAATTTTCCGAATATCCTATATATTTTTGATTTATAGGTTTTCAATTTAGTTATTATTTTCAATTTAGATATTTTGGATGAATATATTTTCTATTTATAAATTTTCGATTTCTTTATTTTCTTAAAATTGTTTTTGATAATATTCAAAACTATCTTTTATTAACTCTAAAATCAATTAAGGTTTAAACAACGATGTAATAATTTCTACTAGATTTATTTAGTTTAATGATTTGTTCAAAACACGATTTAGCTCTGAATTTTCTAATAAACGTGAGAAATTTCCCTTTATATTAGAGATCTATATATGAAATTTATTGAGATAGTTATATATGTTATTAAAAGACATGATAGTCTTGCCTAATTTTTGTTAAAGAGATCGTTCAAATTCAAGGTTCTCCTCGATTAATTCTATGTGTGAGAGAGATGTATATTGAGAAATTTAGATCCAAAACTAAGAAACATTCTGTAAAATATCCTTTAATTCTTTTTCTTGTCCATCATGAATGACTTTTATGGCATTTTCTATTTATTCCTTTAAATTCTTTGAGTTTTAATCTTAAATCTGAAATTATTCTCCTTAAAGGATCTTTAACACTATTTCATTTATTTAACGTTCCTTATTTACAATTAAAATTATATAATTAATTAAACATAGTAACAGCAGGCTTGATTATTTAATTTGGTTCATTCGAAATTTTAGTTCATGTACAAAGAGTTAGATTTACATATGGTCGTTACTTTTCATCTTTGAATCAAGCTCAGGCAATTAATTTTTAGACTTTTCAAAATTACTAACTATCTGGTCATTTTAGTATTTTACTTATTTCATTAATATTTTTAAGATTTCTAGGTTTGATTGATTAGTTATTGATTTAATAAAAAGATCCTCATCTTTAAATTGTTCCTCCTATTTAGCGTTGAAATTAAAACTGATGTAATTTGGCAAAAGTTAAATATCACTTTAATTTTGAATCAAGTACTTTTAAAACAATTTTAAACTTTCATAACTTCCAATATCATGCTTCGCCAATAATTTCAGCTTATGGTCAAACTTACTATACGGTAACTTAATTAGGGATTAATTCAAAGTATTTTAATCAACAGTTTTTGATTATAATAATAATGTAATTTCATTTTTATCTAAAATTGGTCTATAGCACATAATATCTGATATCAAATTGACCCAAAAATAATGAAATTTCCAATCCTTATTTAGTTTGATAGATCTTGAATATCCGTCTTGAATCTATTCTCTAATATCCTGAATAGAAGAATTATTTTATTTTAATTGAAATACTATAGACCATGTAAGATTTTAGAAATAATAATAAACTTCATATACCTTAATAGGATATTGTATGGATTTATCGTAGATATTCAACACGATAAACTTTACCATATCAAATAAAGAAAAAGCTAACTTTACGCTCAATTTTTGTTCAAATATGGATTGACATATCCCTTTAAAAATTCCTTTTTTTAATAGCTAGATATCTTCAGAATTACTCCTAAGATGCAATACACATGTTTTCATTATTTACCACTCGAATTAAACTCCATTCAGCCAAATACTGGCTGCTTCTACTTAAATTTGAGAAAAAACTTCTTCGATAGTTTCTAAAAACTCCTTTTTTATTTTACTCTACATGTATCCATTTTCATTCTTTAATTAATAAGAAAATATTATTCTCAACAAATCATTACAAATTTATAGTAATTAATGAAAAAGAAAGCCTGATAGCTTAATATAAATAAGTAATTATTTCATTAATTATCCTGTAATTTTTTCTATCAATTAATAATTTTTTGTAGTTTCAGATTAATAAATACAAAGAATATGAAATACTAATTTATTGTTTTAAAACCAACAAAATGCAGCAAGTACTTCATCCTGATTCAATTTATCTTAAAAACTTAAAGATTTTTCAGAAATTATTTTTGTAAATGTTGATAATTAGGTTACGAACCCTTCAGGAATTTATTGGAAATTAGGGTAAACATCAATCTTATTCGAGGACGTTTTTGTCAAACAGCTTCCACCACCTCTTAATCTAATAAAGGATATAAAATGAGTATCTATCTGATGATTTGAAATTTAAAGTTAGATCAAAGCAATTCTCAACTTAATCTATTCTGGTAAACTAAAGTTTCTCTAATTCTATTCTTGATAGCTCTTAGCATGTGCTATAGTAATTGTCTTCCCTATGTAATTCATGGTTAGAATAAAAATAAAAAATAATAATTAAAATCTATTAAACCAATCCTTCGTTTTATACCCTATTTCATAATTCTTAACCGATGTTGTATTATCTTGACGAAAAATAATTGAACATACATTATCATGATCATTACAATATTCATCACAGCATTATTGATCTAATGCTTTGAACAGATATTATTATTCAACTATTTTTGGACACACCTTGTCTCTAATCCATTAATGCAGTTATAATTCTATTAACATCCTCTATAATTATGTTAGATCTTGGAAGTCTCGTAAGAATTACCTATAACTTAAAATCCTGAACCAAAACTTGACTTTTTCTTAAAAACACCCAAAGTTACTAGATTTCCACCTGCTTTTGTTTGTTCTTATGATTGTAATTTTATTATATAAAGTTGTTTTGCCAACACTAATTGATAAGCCTAATAGAATAATTATCTTTCTAATTTATTTATAAAATAAATAACAAATTTCTTAATAATATTAAGAAATAATATAACATAATTTAATGGTTTTAAAAATTTATTTGCGAAAAATCAAATTAAATAATGAGTATTATTAGAATAAGCTCTAATCATTCAAAAATTCAAAGTTTTGATANTTAATTGAAATACTATAGACCATGTAAGATTTTAGAAATAATAATAAACTTCATATACCTTAATAGGATATTGTATGGATTTATCGTAGATATTCAACACGATAAACTTTACCATATCAAATAAAGAAAAAGCTAACTTTACGCTCAATTTTTGTTCAAATATGGATTGACATATCCCTTTAAAAATTCCTTTTTTTAATAGCTAGATATCTTCAGAATTACTCCTAAGATGCAATACACATGTTTTCATTATTTACCACTCGAATTAAACTCCATTCAGCCAAATACTGGCTGCTTCTACTTAAATTTGAGAAAAAACTTCTTCGATAGTTTCTAAAAACTCCTTTTTTATTTTACTCTACATGTATCCATTTTCATTCTTTAATTAATAAGAAAATATTATTCTCAACAAATCATTACAAATTTATAGTAATTAATGAAAAAGAAAGCCTGATAGCTTAATATAAATAAGTAATTATTTCATTAATTATCCTGTAATTTTTTCTATCAATTAATAATTTTTTGTAGTTTCAGATTAATAAATACAAAGAATATGAAATACTAATTTATTGTTTTAAAACCAACAAAATGCAGCAAGTACTTCATCCTGATTCAATTTATCTTAAAAACTTAAAGATTTTTCAGAAATTATTTTTGTAAATGTTGATAATTAGGTTACGAACCCTTCAGGAATTTATTGGAAATTAGGGTAAACATCAATCTTATTCGAGGACGTTTTTGTCAAACAGCTTCCACCACCTCTTAATCTAATAAAGGATATAAAATGAGTATCTATCTGATGATTTGAAATTTAAAGTTAGATCAAAGCAATTCTCAACTTAATCTATTCTGGTAAACTAAAGTTTCTCTAATTCTATTCTTGATAGCTCTTAGCATGTGCTATAGTAATTGTCTTCCCTATGTAATTCATGGTTAGAATAAAAATAAAAAATAATAATTAAAATCTATTAAACCAATCCTTCGTTTTATACCCTATTTCATAATTCTTAACCGATGTTGTATTATCTTGACGAAAAATAATTGAACATACATTATCATGATCATTACAATATTCATCACAGCATTATTGATCTAATGCTTTGAACAGATATTATTATTCAACTATTTTTGGACACACCTTGTCTCTAATCCATTAATGCAGTTATAATTCTATTAACATCCTCTATAATTATGTTAGATCTTGGAAGTCTCGTAAGAATTACCTATAACTTAAAATCCTGAACCAAAACTTGACTTTTTCTTAAAAACACCCAAAGTTACTAGATTTCCACCTGCTTTTGTTTGTTCTTATGATTGTAATTTTATTATATAAAGTTGTTTTGCCAACACTAATTGATAAGCCTAATAGAATAATTATCTTTCTAATTTATTTATAAAATAAATAACAAATTTCTTAATAATATTAAGAAATAATATAACATAATTTAATGGTTTTAAAAATTTATTTGCGAAAAATCAAATTAAATAATGAGTATTATTAGAATAAGCTCTAATCATTCAAAAATTCAAAGTTTTGATAATGTAAAAATAATTTTAATAATATTGAATTATATTTCACTATGAACGACCCCTTTGGATAACAAGATTTATACTTTTGTGGCAGGAGTGTTTGAATATCTCTGTGCGATTGAAGAACTTATAACATAGCGAGCATATCATCCTCTCATCAAATGATAGCCTCACCATTTCTTAGCGTAATATAATTTGGTTTAACAAATCTACAATCACTTGAATTGTTCATTGTGGTCTGTTAGTTTTTTGTAAACCTAATACTACATTTTTTATCCTTTATTGTTCTTATCACTACCATCTTTATCTCTATTAGTTTGGTACGAAGAACACCTCCAAATCTGATGTATTGAGAACAACATCTGCTACCTAAATATGGTCTTTTACTAGTCCCTCTATCTTGCTAAAGTCATCATCTTCTAGTTCGATAAAACTCAAACTACTTTATATAGTGATATATATCTAATCTAAGTAAAACTAAATTACTTGTAAAATTTGAAATGTATTATCATAACTTATGGTTGTACGATTTTTTATTTTCAAGATTAGAAAATAAGATATACTAATTTTGAGGCTTCGCAAAAAACGCTGTTGAAAGAATTAAAAATAAAATATGATGTTTCCTTTGAGGAAAAAATAATCTCAAGTTATACAAACTTGAAAAATAAGACCTTTCTATTGATAGTTTAGTTAATTTAAGTGACCAGAAAAGAATTTTATATAATTTTCATCCTCATATAATACTCTATTTCTTTGAGAAATTGTAGTTACTCTCTGACTTTCATATTACTGATATTTGATTAAAAAGTTGCCACACCCATAAAGTAAATGAATCAAATTCACGATATTAAAATATTTCCTCGTTAAAGACCTTCAATATATTACCCAAATCGTTTAACACTAAGTTAATAAGAATTGCAAATTTTTAAGTAGTCTCTATTAACAAATAAATATTACTAGAAAAAGTATACTTATATTGCGCTTCCAAGGAGGAAAATAGAGGAAGAAAGCAACAAAGAAATTGTTATTATTTATTATTGATAATTCTCAATCAAAATATATAGTTAAATATTTAAGACTAATACAAATGTGACTTTCTAATCTAGTTTTTCCATTCCTAACTATTCGAATTCGGTTCATTTAAGAATACTTTATTAGATAATTGCATAAATTAATTCAACTTATAAATCAAAATATCAAAAAATAGAAAGACAGAATTCCAAGGATTATTTTATATTGGATAGTTAGAATGGATTGAAATTAGAGAATATTGTGAAAAAATTTATATATCTGAAACAAAATTCATCATAATTCATGAGAATCAAATTGATTTTAACCAAAAATAATGATATAGTAATTAAGGAAGTTAAAGATAAAAAGATTTTAAATTTATTGGTAATAACAATCCTTATTTTAAAAGAAGATATGTAATCGTTAAGTAGATCAAAACTAGAATAGTAAAATATTTTGATATTGTTTATTTTTATAAAAAGCGATATTAATGTTATATCATAAAACAAAGAAACTACCTTTTGATTTAAATAATGGATGTAGATCTAAACCTTAATAAGTAACAAATTCCCCTTTCAAAATTATAGCTCTATTGATTTAAAAGTTGGTGCATAAGGAAATTTGTAGAATAGTTATTTTAGATGTAGCTATAACATAATAATAAATAAATACAACTATCTCTAGTTGAAAAGATAGTGGGTGGAAACTTGGCCAGAATTTTTTGGTAACGTTTGTTATCAGTTAAGATTTCTTGTCCTGTTGTAATATTCCATAGACGAATAGACCCATCATAATTATCAGATGCTAGTGAAGTACGATCAGGAGATAAACTCACTTAATAAACATAACTAGTATGACTATCTAATTTGGCTAGCTATCCTTTCTTAACAGACCATAAAAGGATGGATTTATCATCACTACCAGATGCTAAAGTAGTACCATCTGGAGAGAAACAGACTGACATGACATAATGAGTATGGCCATGTAATTTCGCTTGTTATTATGTTGTTTTAAAATCCCATAAACGGATAGAGTTATCATAACTACCAGATGCTAATGTATTACTATCAGGAGAGAAACAGACAGACATGACATAATGAGTATGACCATCCAATTTCGCTTGTTATTATCCTGTCTTAACATTCCATAAACGGATAGAGTTATCATTACTACCAGATGCTAATGTGTTATTATCAGGCGAAAAACAGACAGACATGACATAATGAGTATGACCATCCAATTTCGCTTGTTATTATCCTGTCTTAACATTCCATAAACGGATAGATTTATCATTACTACCAGATGCTAATGTGTTATTATCAGGCGAAAAACAGACAGACATGACATAATGAGTATGACCATCCAATTTCGCTTGTTATTATCCTGTCTTAACATTCCATAAACGGATAGATTTATCATTACTACCAGATGCTAATGTGTTATTATCAGGCGAAAAACAGACAGACATGACATAATGAGTATGACCATCCAATTTCGCTTGTTATTATCCTGTCTTAACATTCCATAAACGGATAGATTTATCATTACTACCAGATGCTAATGTGTTATTATCAGGCGAAAAACAGACAGACATGACATAATGAGTATGACCATCCAATTTCGCTTGTTATTATCCTGTCTTAACATTCCATAAACGGATAGATTTATCATTACTACCAGATGCTAATGTGTTATTATCAGGCGAAAAACAGACAGACATGACATAATGAGTATGACCATCCAATTTCGCTTGTTATTATCCTGTCTTAACATTCCATAAACGGATAGATTTATCATTACTACTAGATGCTAATGTAGTACCATCAGGAGAGAAACAGACTGAATTTACAGTGCTGGTATGACCCTCTAATTTGGCTTTTTATTATCCGGCCTTAACATTCCATAAACGGACAGAGTTATCATTACCCATCAATTCTCCACTACCAGATGCTAAAGTAGTACCATCAAGAGAGAAACAGACTGTATTGACAGCATTACTATGACCATCTAACTTGGCTTTTAGTAAACCATGGTTAATATCCCATAAACAGATAGAACTATCTTAGCTGCCAGATGCTAATGTAGTACCATCAGGAGAGAAACAGACTGAATTTACAGTGCTAGTATGACCCTCCAATTTAGCTTTTTATTATCCTGTCTTAACATTCCATAGACAGATAGACTTATCATCGCTACCAGATGCTAATATAGTACCAGAAGGAGAGAAACAGGTTGACCATACAGTGCTAATATGGCCACGCAATATAGCTTTTTAATATCTAGGCTTAACATCCCAGAAACGGATAGAGTTGTCGCTACTTCCAGATGCTAATATAGTACCATTAGGAGAGAAGCAAATTGAATAAACAATGTTAGTATGACCATCTAATTTGGCTTTTTGCTATCTTGTTTTAACATCCCATAATCGAATAGAGTTATCTCTACTACAAGAGGCTAATGTAGTACCATTCGGAGAGAAACAAATTGTATAAACAATATTAGTATGACCATCTAATTTGGCTTTTTGCTATCTTGTTTTAACATCCCATAATCCAATAGTGTTATCTCTACTACAAGAGGCTAATGAAGTACTATCAGGAGAAAAACAAACAAACATGACAGCATGAGTATGACCCTTCAATTAGGCTTTCTATTATCCTGTCTTAACATTCCATAAGCGGATAGAGTTATCATTACCCATAAATTCTCCACTACCAGATGCTACTGTAGTACCGAAAGGGGAGAAACAGACTGAATTTACAGTGCTAGTATGACCATCCAATCTTGCTTGCTATTATCCTGTCTTANCCATAAACGGATAGATTTATCATTACTACTAGATGCTAATGTAGTACCATCAGGAGAGAAACAGACTGAATTTACAGTGCTGGTATGACCCTCTAATTTGGCTTTTTATTATCCGGCCTTAACATTCCATAAACGGACAGAGTTATCATTACCCATCAATTCTCCACTACCAGATGCTAAAGTAGTACCATCAAGAGAGAAACAGACTGTATTGACAGCATTACTATGACCATCTAACTTGGCTTTTAGTAAACCATGGTTAATATCCCATAAACAGATAGAACTATCTTAGCTGCCAGATGCTAATGTAGTACCATCAGGAGAGAAACAGACTGAATTTACAGTGCTAGTATGACCCTCCAATTTAGCTTTTTATTATCCTGTCTTAACATTCCATAGACAGATAGACTTATCATCGCTACCAGATGCTAATATAGTACCAGAAGGAGAGAAACAGGTTGACCATACAGTGCTAATATGGCCACGCAATATAGCTTTTTAATATCTAGGCTTAACATCCCAGAAACGGATAGAGTTGTCGCTACTTCCAGATGCTAATATAGTACCATTAGGAGAGAAGCAAATTGAATAAACAATGTTAGTATGACCATCTAATTTGGCTTTTTGCTATCTTGTTTTAACATCCCATAATCGAATAGAGTTATCTCTACTACAAGAGGCTAATGTAGTACCATTCGGAGAGAAACAAATTGTATAAACAATATTAGTATGACCATCTAATTTGGCTTTTTGCTATCTTGTTTTAACATCCCATAATCCAATAGTGTTATCTCTACTACAAGAGGCTAATGAAGTACTATCAGGAGAAAAACAAACAAACATGACAGCATGAGTATGACCCTTCAATTAGGCTTTCTATTATCCTGTCTTAACATTCCATAAGCGGATAGAGTTATCATTACCCATAAATTCTCCACTACCAGATGCTACTGTAGTACCGAAAGGGGAGAAACAGACTGAATTTACAGTGCTAGTATGACCATCCAATCTTGCTTGCTATTATCCTGTCTTAACATTCCACAAACAGATAGAGAGATCATTACTACTAGATACTAATGTAGTACCATCAGGAGAGAAACAAACTGAATTGACATTATGAGTATGACCATCCAATTTTGCTTGTTATTATCCTGTCTTAACATTCCATAATAGGATAGATTTATCATTACTACTAGATGCTAAAGTAGTACCATCAGGAGAGAAACAGACTGAATTTACATAATGAGTATGACCATCTAATTTCGCTTGTAATTATCCTGACTTAACATTCCATAAACAGATAGACTTATCATAACTACCAGATGCTAATGTAATGCCATCTGGAGAGAAATGGACTGATCTCACACTATCACGGTGACCATCTTTGCCATTTTAATATCTGGTCTTGACATCCCATAAAACGATGGAGTTATCTTATCTACTAATTGCTAATATAGTACTGTCTGGAGAGAAACAGACAGAATTTCCAATGCTAGTAATACAATCCAATTTAGCTTATTATTTTCCTTTCCTAACATCCCAAAAACGGATAGAATGATCTGAACCACTAGATGTTAATGTAGTACCATCTGGAGAGAAACAGACTGAATTTACACTGCTTGTATGACCATGTAATTTAACTTTTTATTACCCTGTCTTGACATCCCATAAAAGAATAAAATTATCATAACTACAAGATGCTAATATAGTGCCGTCAGGAGAGAAACAGACAGACATAACCATATGAGTATGAAAATCTAATTTGGCTTTTTATTATTCTCTCTTAACATTCCATAAACGGATGGAGAGATCATCACTACCAGATGCTAATATAGTACCATCAGGAGAGAAACAGACTGATCTAACATAACCAGTATGACCATATAACCTTGCTTTTTATTATGCTGTCTTAATATTCCATAAATAGATGGTTTAATCTTAACTTCCACATGCTAATATAAAACCATCTGGAGAGAAACAAAGTGTTATTACAAAACCAGTATGACCCATCAATTTCAACAATTATTTACTTGTTATAAGATTCTATAAATACACATAATAGCCGCTGCAAAAAGCTAATATATTACCATTAGGAGAGAAGCAGACTGATTTCACGTTTTTCTATTTCAATAATAAAGACTATGATTTTCGTATTTTTAAATTCCACAAATGAATTGAATTATCATTACTGCTAAACGCTATGAAATTGCCATCTTGTGAAAAGCAAATTGAATTAGCCATACCACCATGCACATCTATCTATATTTCCTCATTTAATCTTAAATTTTTCCATTTACAATTAAATAATCTGGATCCATTAAAATTTATTCCACTAATATCGACATTATCAAATTAGGATCCACTAAAGTCACATTTTACAAAGTTTGCTCCTACCAGTGAAATATTTTTAATTTTAACATTTTCAAAAGATTTTGTTCTTAAATCAATCTTCATTTAAACTAAGAAATGAAGAGAATTTGATCCACATTAGATAAATCTGTCATCTACACTTGTGAGAAGTACTAGAAATTATAAAAATTTGATAATCTTCTCTTAATTTTGTATTTTCTTCATTATAATTTCTTTAGTTTCTTTATAATCATTAGTTGAATAATTATTTTTATTAAAGTCATGCGCAGCGATTTATTGGAGAATATTAGTAACTTTCTAAATGTTACTTTTTGTGGTACAAAGCTTCCACCACTTATCAAAACATTATATACTATCACTTAAAAAAATGCATTTTTCCAAATGTAGCTGATATAATTATTTTGAAAGGTATTCTAGTGAATCTGAAACTCTTTCCTTTAAGAGCATTTCAATGATTAAATTGAATAGTTAAGCATCTATACCTTTAAGGGGTTATAACAAGTCATAAAAATCACTTTTCATATTTGACATTTTCTTTTTTTTTAAAAATATTAACTTTTATTTTTTTATATTGAGTTTTATACTATAACCCCAGAAAAGTATCTTGTGTTGAATTATTAGAAAGAAAAGCAAACATTGTAAAGATTTAGAGTTGATGTAATTTATTATAGCGTAATTTCACATATCCTTGTAGATGATTTGATTCTTTACGAATATTGAATAAAATTCTAAACAAATTATTAACATCATCACATACCATCAACAAGATTTCTCAGTAAGAAAGGTTAATATCATAGTTCATTTGGATTAATTTCAAAATAAATCAATTTTTTTTTTTCAAGAATTATTAAATTTTATTTTAGCTTTATTTTGATCATAATCCAACAATAATAATAAGTAATTCTATGCAACTAAAGTACATTATAAATATTCTAATTTTTCTACTATTCTATCATATTATCATTCTGATATGTAAAGAGGAATTATTAGATAGATGAATAACTAATAAAAAATAATTAAGATATTATAGATTTTATTAAATTAGAGATGAAATAGATACTCTAGTTAGATTAAAAAATTAAGTAACAAAGATAACTAACTTATATGTTAAAAGGATCAAAATTAGAAAATATTGAAACAATAGGAGAAATAAGATAGGCTTTGTTTAATTATGTTATTAAATATTAAACATAAATTAGATTAATTTATCAAACACGATTTGCAATTTAATTAATTATTATCAATAGATTCAAATAGACTAAAATGATAATATACAGGAAAATAAAATCAGTCTAGAGATGTTCGAATTTATTTCAGAATGAAAATTATAAGATTAATTTTTAATCAATCTTGAATCTGCTAATTTATAAATTGAATTATTGAAAGATTCAGAAATATAAAATAGAAAAGAAAAACAAACTAAATTTTGATTGAGTTGGTAAAGACGATGCAGAATTCTTGAACCTATTGAAGAAAAAATTTATAAATTGAATTATTTTTGAAGAAAATGTATAAATTTATTATGGTTGATGAACAGAAGAACAATTACTAGAGGTAACATCTTAAAAGGAAAACCGCTAATCAGATCGAAGGATGAAAAAAAAAAAATCTTAATTTAAGAGAAATAGAAGGAAATATAGAAACATTTGACAACCTTTAACCAAATCATTAAAAAAAAGAATAATTATAACAGCAATCAACATAATAAATATAATTATAATTAGAATAATAAATAAGTGTAAATTTCTTAAATTAATGATGCAAAAATCAAATTCTTGTAAATTCAGTATGAATCTTAATTAACACTAATTAATAGAAAATTAAATTTTTAAATATATGATTGAAAGTCAGAATTGAGTGTTGTTATTAAAGAGATGAAAATTTTATGAATCTGCAATTAGTGGAAGGGAGTTAGCTTAAATTTGAGGTAGAGAATTAGAATATTGAATTAATTAAAATTAAAAATAACTCCTAATTTACAAAATACGAATCAAGATCAAACTCTCCTCGCTTATTTTACTTATCTTCAATTAGAAAATTTCCCGAACAGCATGTATTTGCAGGTGTTCTTATAATATTTTTCTAAATGGGTTTGGGTTTGGGTTTGGGTTTGGGTTGGGTTTGGGTTTGGGTTTGGGGTTGGGGTTGGGGTTGGGGTTGGGGTTGGGGTTGGGTTTGGGGTTGGGGTTGGGGTTGGGGTTGGG
>CAJJDP010000099.1:5403-60078 GCA_905182995.1 Paramecium octaurelia
ATTATTATGTTTTCAGATTATTTCTAAGTTGAAAGGTATTTTTCTTTTTGTCTTTGTTATTAATTGTATCTTTACCTTTTTAGAAACTAAAAATCTAAAATATTAATAATCATTTTTAAGACTAAACCTGCTTACTCTGTTTAGAATTTAATTTTAATGTAATAGTGTATAAAAATAAATCTCTAAAAATAGTAATTTATACCACTCAAGAAATAATATATATTTTAATTTATATTTAACTAAAATGGTGTAGTCACTTGCTTGACATTGACTACTTTTGAAAAACATGTAATTATCTGTCTTAAGAATTGAAACAAAAAACAAAAGTTATCAGAAAATGATTAAAATTGTAATTGAAATGTTTTTAATTAATAATCAAATTCATTTTTGTTTTAAGTCCTCTAAAAAGCAACTTCCTTTTGATTTAAAAAATGGTTTTAAATCTTTCCCTTAATGATTAATGAATTGTCCTTAGAGGATAAGTATTCCTGATGCTTCTAATAAAGGATTCCAACATATTCTAAGTATTGTTCGATCAGGATTAACTAAATAATAATAATAATAAATACCATTAGGCAAGCTACTATCTGATTGGAGTATTTCCTTTGATTTGTTTATATTCCAGAGATGGATAGACTTATCCCAACTACCAGATGTTAATGTAGTACCATCAGGAGAGTAAAAATTGAATTAACTGTTGATGAATGACCATCTAATTTTGCTTTTTATTATGCTGTCTTAACATCCATAAACGGATGGAGTTATCTTCACTACCAGATGCTAATTTAGTACCATCAGGAGAGAAATTAAGTGACATAACTAAACTAGAATGACCCTCTAACTTATTTAACTCAATTATTTTAATGTTTCCCATTTACAATTGAACAATTAAGCTTAATTCAATTTCAATCCACTTCGATCCACATTATCAAATTCTTGTCCATTGAAATTGCATCTTAGAAAATTTCCTCCAATCCAAGATTTATCTTTAATCCTTATATTCTCAAAATATTATTATCTCAAATCCACTTTCATCTCTACTATTAAATTGAGTTAGTTCGCCAAATTAGATAAATCTCTCGTCAATAGCTGTCAATTGTACCAGAAATTTCAAAAATTCAATTATATGCTAATCATAAGATATTTATTTTATTAAACCCTTTCTAATCTAATCATAGTTCTTAGTTGAATAGTTCTTCTTATTAAAGTCTATTTCACTAACATTTTCAATCATAAAAGCGACAAATTTTAATTGAGTTTTATCTTTAAAGAATTCTAAACAATTCTTTATTTTCTCATTTCTCAACATCTCAATTACCTCATTCAGGTAGGATACATCAATATTTTTGGTCTAAGTCAATACCTAATACAAATCCTCCTTTTGGTTATAAATTTATTTTATTTCTTTTATGTTTACCCATGAATTATTTACCTTCTATTTTATGAATTACAGCATTCCTTACAATTCTGAATTAAACTATTCGCAAAAATCCTTAGTTTCTTTCCAATACTTTTTTGTCATTTCCAACTGCTTCAAATAAGATTCTTTCTAATTATTCCTGTCAACAAATATTTTTTCAATTATTATTTATACTAATTTTCTAAGTCAGAATTTGACAATTCTATAGGATTATCATTGTTTTTAATTCATAGAAAATTTATCTTCCATCTGAAGCAAATCATATATCTGGTTTATTGATTCTGCTAATTCCTTCCAAATTTTTTAACTTATTTTGAGTTGAATAACAACTATAGGATTGAATATAATATTATTTGAAATATGTTAAATGAGAAATGACATTTATCAATAAAAGTTTAGAGGAAGCTCAATAGCTATGAATTGTATAATTAAAATTTTACAATAAATAAAATAAATTTATTACAATTATTATATTGGACTCTAAACCTTATTCTATTTTCAAATGAAAAAATTTCCTTTAGTAATTGATTTGTGATGATAAAATTGAAAATTTAAACTAAAATATCTTAACCAAATTACTGAAATTTTGTTGAAATTTTTTAACATTAGGATAACATCTAACCCAACCCCAAGGAAGATTAACTTACCAAACTTTTCTCCAGATTTTATAATGCTTACACTAAAAAAGATCTGTAGAGTTTCTATTTACTATGAAGATATTTGCCATTAAACCTGCTAATTATGCCCCATAATAGTCATTCATGCGATTTAGAATAATAGATGAATTTAAGAAAAAAAATATTTCGAATGATACTATTTGGTTGAGAATTAACAAAATAGAATTTGAATCAATTTATTATGATTTATAAATAATTGAAGTGAAAGGATAGAACTGAACTCTGAATATTTTTGAAGTCTAGTAGATTAGAAGGATAGATATACAAAGGCTAAGGGCGGCTAAGCAGTCTGAAAATGGAGTGGAAGTTTCTTAAATATGACCTATGGAATTAAAGAATGACAATTATGGCTTGTAACAAGTAATTATCATGAAATCATAAATCATAATTATCTTATTGCTTTATAAAAAGCAATTAATTCCTTTTGAACAGTTTTAGATGTATGAGGAGGATATATGTCTTATGCGAAGAACTACTTTGGCGATTTTCCTAATTAGGTTCTAAGTCTCTACTAATTATAATTTTCCAAATTTTGAATAATCGGTGGCTACTTCTTTCATTCATGCATCAAAACAGTAGAAAAAAAACAAAATAAGGTGTGTATAAAAATTCTGAAATTGTATTATTAAAGACATTTACACATGTACTTGAAGTTAACTTTAATTTGGGTTCAAATTTTATGTCTAAATCTAGAGAACAATTCCCATGTCATGCTTATGGGGGGAGTTTGTAATAATTTTTTTTAATTTTTATTTTTTTCCCATTTTCATCGAGAATAAAGCTATGGAAAGGGTTATGTGCATTCCATCATTAGAAATTACATCAAATCCAAATCTTCATTGTTGTTTCATCCTAAAAATATATCCAATATGCATTTGGTTTAAGAGTTTAAAATTCAAAATAAATTAATATAAATTCAAAATTATATTTAAAAGAAAATGTCTAATAAAGGGAAGAGTGATTTGTGTGAGGTTTTATATTTTGTTTAGGATATAGATATTAAAATATTCGATGTTATAATAGAAATGCTCTTAAATGAAAGAATTTCAGATTCAATAGAATTTCTTTCAAAATAGTAAAATCAACTTAGTTTTGATGAATAAATTGTTTTAAGTGAGAATTTATAGATTTTTGATAAGTAGTGGAAACTAGATTCTGTTAAAATTAACATTAAGAAAATTACGAATGTTCTCCAACAAATAGTTTTACATGACTTTAATACAACTAACTATTCTGTAGATGATTAAAGAAAAAATAAAGATATTCTTATTAATAAGATATCAAATTAATCCTAGGTTATTAACTTTCTTAAGTTTCTAATAAAACTAACAAGTATAGATGACAGATTCATCTAAAGTGGATCAAATTCTCTTCATTTATTAGTTGAAATGAAGACTGACTTAAGGGATCAAAATTTTTAAAACATTAGGATTAAGGATACTTCTTTAAAGGGAGCAAACTTAGTAAGATGTGACCTAAGAGGATCCTAATTTGACAATGTCATTATTAGTGGAATTAATTTGAATTAGGCAAAATTATTGAATTGTAAGTGGAGGAACTTAAGAATATATGAGTTAAATATATTAAATGGTCATAGCAAAAGAATTAATTATGTTTGCTTTTCTTCAGATGGTACTTCACTAGCTTCTTGCAGTGATGATTAATCAATTCGTTTGTGGGATGTGAAAACAGGTAGAATTAAGGATACAATAAGAGGATAGAGGCAGATAAAGTCAGTATGCTTCTCACCTAATAATAATACAATATTAGTTTTCAACAGCGGAAAATTTGTATACGCAAGGAATCTAAAAACAGGAAAATATTTATCAAAATTTGATGGTCATTCTAGTTGTGTTAACTTAACTTGTTTCTCTCCTGATGGTAAATTACTAGCCTCTGATAGCGTTGATAACTCTATCCGATTATTGGATGTTAAGACAAAATAATAAATAGCTATATTAGATGGCCATTAATATTCTGTCAATTCAATTTGTTTCTCTGTTGATTGTTCAACTTTAGCATCTGGTAGTGATGATAAGTCTATCCATTTATGGGATGTTAAGACAGGATAATAAAACGCTGAATTATTTGGTCATTCTAGTGGAATTCTATCAGTCAATTTCTCTCCTGATGGTACTATATTAGCATCTGGTAGTTATGATTACTCTATCCTTTTATGGGATGTAAGGACAGGATAATAAAAAGCTAAATTAGATGGGCATTCAGGTGGAATTTTATCAGTCAATTTCTCTCCTGATGGTACTACATTAGCATCTGGTAGTAACGATAACTCTATCCGATTATGGGATGCTAAAACAGGATAATACAAGTCAAAATTTGATGGTCATTAATATTCTGTCAATTCAATTTGTTTCTCTGCTGATTGTTCAATATTAGCATCTGGTAGTGATGATAAGTCTATCCGCTTATGGGATATTAAGACAGGATAATAAGAAGACAAATTAAAAGGCCATTCTATGACAATAAAGTCAATCTGTTTCTCTCCTGATGGTACTACAATAGCATCCGGTAGTTATGATAACTCTGTCTGCTTATGGGATGTTAAGACAGGATAATAAAAAGCCAAATTAGATGGTCATTAAAATTGGGTTAGATCAGTCTGTTACTCTCCTAATGGTACTATATTAGCATCTGGTAGTTATGATAACACTATCCGTTTATGGGATGTAAAGACAGGACAACAAAAAGCCATATTAGATGGAAATTCACTTTATATTAATTCAATTTGTTTTTCTTCTGATGGTACTACTTTAGCATCTGGTAGTGATAATAGTTTTATCCGATTATGGGATGCTAAAACAGGAGAATGCAAGGCAAAATTCGATGGTCATTAATATTCTGTCAATTCAATTTCTTTCTCTGCTGATTGTTCAATATTAGCATCTGGTAGTGATGATAACTCTATCCTCTTATGGAATGTAAAGACAAGATAATAACAAGCCAAATTACTTGGCCATTAATAATCAGTTAACTCAATTTGTTTCTCTGTTGATTGTTCAACTTTAGCATCTGGTAGCGATGATAAGTCTATCCGTTTGTGGGATATTAAGACAGGATAATAGAAAGCTACACTATATGGTCACTCTGGTCAAATCAAGTCAGTATGTTTCTCTCCTGATGGTACTACATTAGCATCTGGTAGTTTAGATAACTCTATCCTTTTATGGGATGTTAAGATTGGGGATCAAAAGGCCAAATTATATGGCCATTCAGGTGGAGTTTTATCAGTCAATTTCTCTCCTGATGGTACGAGATTAGCATCTTGTAGTATAGATAAGTCTATCCGTTTATGGGATCTTAAAATTGCAAAGGAGACTTTACCTCAAACTAAATTTTTCTAAGAACTACTTTTACAGTTTAAAATGCCACTTTAATGTTTATCGATAATTTAAAATGGTATTTCTTATATTATTCTTTAGCCTATATTGATAGTACAATTCTACAGATATGTTAAAACCCAATTTTAACAGCTGAAGGAACTCTAATCTTCAAAGGAGAATTTATAAATTTTTAAGGCCATGATCTAAAATCCTTATTAAAATCAAAGGGATGTTGGATCTTAGAAAACTAAGTGGAATAGCAACCAAATTGATTATTAAACAAAAGTTTTACAAGATTAAATTTTATTTTATATTACATATTAAGTTAAAATAGAAATGATACAAGGATGCTAATTTGATATTTACAATAATATGATTTATAGAAATTGATTGAGATGATATTTTCTTTAGTTATGGTAATTTTATCAAAAGATTAATTTCTATAATATTTACTAAATTTAATCTCCATATTGATGCGATCAAATTTTTAGAATTGCACCTATTATTTCATATAATTATTTGCAGAACTAATAATATATTAATGAATATGATCTAATTTGACTTTTATTTAAAGGTTTTTTGAATACTTTTTGACCTGAGACACATTTAAGAATACAAAAGAAACAATCAAAGATATTATGGAAGCAATTTGATTAAATCAATTAGTTCAAATGTAATAAAAAATGGTTTCTGTGAGTAATATTTATAATGAATAGAAAACATCTAGGTTTAAGTCAAATTTGTAGTGATTCATAAAATAGAAATTATTATGATTGTTAAAGAATACATGATCTAAATATCGGACTCTTCAAAATGTAAATAAGTATGGAAGTAATATAAACAGTTGAAAGTATTTGAAGAATAAACAAAAGAAAGCATAAAAAAAAAATCTGATTTATTTACCTAATTATCACAAATGAGAAAGTATTACAATAAAAATAAAAAGAATGAAATAAGTGAAAAATTTATTGCAGAATAATTCCTAAGTATTGATTAGATTAAATAATCAAATTAATTAAAAGATTTAATTCAAGCAATCAGTGATTAATCATTGTTGAATGATTTTAAATAATTAATTTAAAAAAAAGGAAGTCATATAGTTGCAAATAAAAAAAAATTAGACTAGATTTAAAAGGAAATTTTATATCATTAGTAACTTTGCAATTAATAGATTAATAAGATATTTTAGAATAATTTAGATATATTGAAAATACAAGTACCAAATTAATAAGTTTTTAGAGGGAAGTTTGTCAAAGAATATTTTGATTTTTCTCCAGTAACTAATTGTATTTAGAAAGTTCAACAAATATCAATGGAAGATGAATTGCTTAAAATGAATAATGAAATTATATATTATCAGTGTCATTATTATAAGAATCTAAATTGACGAAGAAATATTAGAAGAGAAAATAGTGAGAAATTATCTAATAAAACAGAATACTCAATGTTTAAGATTATTGAGTAATTGAACTGTTATTAATCAATGGTAATATTAAATATTTAGTCACCTTTCATATGTTAATTTGAGAGTTCTCAATTTTGAGGTATTAAAATTAGTTTCTTCTTCATTATAAGTATATGTAGAAGTTAGATTCTACCAACCTTATAATCTTAGAATTAATGCTAATAAAATTAAGTGGATTACTTTATTTAAAACAAAAAACCAATAAAAAAGGCATTTAATATAAACAAACACCTCCTGTGATTCTAAACTAGATCATTAAACAAAAATGGTAATCATAGTCATTAAGTCCACATCATTATTTATCATCCTAACCCAATACCATCAAATAATTTAAGGGCTTGAAGAATGTGATGATGGAAACGAAGTTCAAAATGATGAGTGTTATTAGTGTAAATTTGAATGCGATGTTCATTGCATAAATTGTTAATTTGGGAAATTTCATCGTCAATTAAATTGAATTTCCCTAATGCTATCCAGAAATATTCCCCTATCTAAATAATTGCCTTATTGTTGAATAATAAAAATGTAAGGTTGAAAATTCAGAATATAATAGAAATTATTTTCCAAATTTTGGAGATTGAATTAAAAATAATAGGACTTTAAGAATGCAGATTTGATAAAGATGTCTAAAACTATGGATAGTATTAATGTAAATTATATTATGATGTTCATTGTATAATTTATGATTTTGGGAAATGTCAAGAGAGTGTGATCCTGTATATATTTTTTTAGACAATTAGAAAAATTTTCCCTATTGTCATCCTGAAATAATCTTATATCTAGATAATTGCCTTATTTTAGAAGAATGCATTTGTAAGGAATGCGTAGTTGGATATTAATAAGAGAATGAATATTGTTATCCAAATTGCGGAGATGGTAAATTCCAATGTCAGTAAAATTGTATAATATGTATTGAAGGAGTGTGTAATTAATATTGTTAAGAGGGTTTCGTATTTATGGATTAATCTTGCATATCAATATGTGGGGATGGAATTATAACAAACTTGGAAGAATGTGAGGATGGCAATAATATAACATATGATGGTTGTTATTTATGTAAATTCTCATGTCCTTTGAATTGTTAAGAATGTTTAAATGGGTATTGTCTATAATGTAATACTGAGTACTAATTATTATCAAATAATCAATGCGACTTCATTTTGTATAAAGAATGTGATGATTATAATAATGATGCATTGGATGGTTGTCATCAATTTTAGGTCCAATTAAATTGGGCGTGCAAACGACTCAATTAAGAAACCTTCAGTGAGTGCTCATATTTTCAATATCTTAATTGCTTATTCGATACAAAAAGATGCTTTGGAATAAATAATATGTAACACTTAACTTTAGGTAGCCTGTTAAAGCTGGAAAAAATCAAATACTTTTAGAAGCATTCATTTATTCAATATTAAATATACATCAATCCGAATATATCATTAAGACATAAAGTAGCCAAGAGATTAGCAGTACCATTTAAATTGTTAAGTATTAGTTAGAAATTGAAATATTTTAACTTCTAGAATTCAAACCTATCTTAAATATCGATTTCCCTGAAGAAATTACTAATTAATATGATTCCATGCTCTTTATAAAAGCATATCATATAACCTTATAATTTCCTACATATTTAAACGAAAAATAGACATATTAATCAGAGATCGTGTAAAGGGTGATTAGATACGCTATTTATTCATATGGTGGAGTTTGCACTCTTATGATTTTTTAAGGTAGATATGAAGTTTTAATTGAAATAATCAACTTATTATCATTTCAAAATTATCTTAGATATGAATGAAACTTTGGAGATATTTACACATTAATGTGAATTTTCCTTAAAACCATTTTGAATCTTATGACTTGTTATCTGTCGAAGCAATCTATTAGTTATTAAATGTTGAGAAATTAGAAGGAGTGTTGCTTTACAATTAATTTAAAGAAGCAACAGGAAAATTCCAATTTTATAATTAAAATGTTGATTATTATCAAATCTTGAATGGTAATTAATCCAATCTTCATTTTATTTACTTTTGATTATCAATTGGAACCAAGAAATTCATTTTATCTAATTATTTCAGAACCAGAATATAAATTTATTCGGTTTAATATAGCAACAATTCAGGCAAATAGGTCTCTTCTAAATTTTTTTGTGGCTTTATAAAAGATGTCAATAATTAATTGGAGTCGTAGATGTAATTAGTAAAATGGATTAAAAACAATATTATTAGTAAATGGATGGGATCTGATATTTCAAGGAATGCTTTACTTGAAACATTTGTACGATGATGAATTCAGAGAGATCTTATCCTTAGCGCTTGCTTTAGTTCTAATTTTTTTTTACATAATTTTTATCCTTAATTCAAACAATTTATTCCCTAAATATAAATAGATTAAAATTAAAAAATTAAAAGAAAAAAGATTTGAGGTTTTTAATATAGGAGTCTCATTTTGTTTCATAGGCTCATTGATTTTTCTAGAAAGTTCAGAAATTTTATGCAATTACAACTAGTTTACAACTATCGAAAAATTATCAGATCATATGTTTTATAAATGGCAGTTTAAATTTCTGTATTCATTTTTACATTAAGCTCTTTTGTTTACATAAAAGAAGCTGCTAATTATATAAATGGAGAAATGAAAATAAAATGCGGTTATTTCAATATATTTCTACTTTCTTTTGGGGCATTTATTGAATTATCCTAGATCATTATTGAGTAAATTTAATATTACTTTGGGATGAGTAATAAAAAGAAACAGAAACCTAATCAATTAGATTAATTCATATTTAATTAATGATAAATTTTGAATTAAGATTTATAGGAACTAAACTTTTTTCACATTTACTTTCATTTATAATATAAAGAATAAATTGAAATAATTTCTAAATTGTCATTAGAGGATCTTCAAATAAAAAATCTTAGTATTTATGCTTTGCTTACATCAATAATTTTGAATATTTTCTAAATATTTTGAAAAAATTGAATATATTTTAATTATCTTCTCTCCTAAGTGAGTATTCTCCTTTTGATTTCATAAATATTACAAATGAGAGAAAAATTCAAAATTATTAATTATTTTTAGCATCAAATAATATGTCTTCAAAAGTACAATCATTAAAAACCTTAAGTCTCTTTATTAAATAATATAAATGAATAAATAGACACTTAGACATTCACTTAAGTGTTTTATGTTGAGTCAAACCCTTTTTTGCCTGCATTTATTAGCAATTGATTTTCTTTGTTTAAATAATATTGATCTGATAATATACATAGTTTGAGTAATTTATCAATTTGTTTCTCATTTATTTCCCAATTTTTGGAGAAAAAATAATACAGTATACAGTTTCTGAAATTAAAGTTTCTAAAATAATTATAATTTTTGAATGACTTATGATATTATAAAATATTGATCAAGAAGATTAAAAAGTAGAAGAAACCTTATGTGATTTATATACTACTTAACATCAACTGAAGAATATTTGCTATTATGAAGACATAAAAGGGCAGAAATTAGCTCAAGAAGCATATAAAATCTTTCTTAATCTTTTGAGCGAATCTGCGTCTAGCTATGTACTTGATTCTATTATTTTCTAAAGTAAATAATTTTTTAGTTGATTTATGAAGAATTACTTTTTCTGAACAGACTCCAACTTGGAAATATGTTAATATATCATCTTATAATATAATTTATTATTGAATTCTACAGGCATTTATTTTTTTTTATATAATGCGATTTTGGGTCACATTTTATATAGTAGGCTGATCTAGTTTGATAATTTTAAGATTTTCATTTGTTGCAAACAACTATGGTTTCAAAATTTCATTTTGTTTATTTCTTCAATTATACTTCTTTTTTNAACCCAGATGTGAAGTCTAAAAATAGTTTAGATCATATTAATACTTAAAAAGAGATATGATATCATTAATTTCTTCTTTCAATATCCAAAATAGCATTTATTAGCTCATTTATGTTTCCAACATAATATGAAATTCTTGAGGGGAGATAAATCCTTTGTTATTTACATATTCTAGATTAATATTTAGAATATTCTTAATCGCAGATCAGCATTCAAATATCGACATATGATAATGTCAAAAAGAAATGGGCCTATTTGAAAAATAATCCAGAAAGAGTAAATATCCTGATATTATATTTAGTGTAAAATAATATCCTTTTCCATAAAAAGTAAAATTCCTCAAAGAATTATGTTAAATTATTACTAGTTGAGCATTGTTATTACAAGTAACTGTATCCGAAAATTCCAGTTTAATAGAAGACCAGATTTATATTTGAAATTTTTCAATTTGATCAATCGTATTTTTAATTTTTCTTATTTAATGTTTATGGGAAATTTTCCAACCAAAACCTTTTATAAACAGAAATTTACAGGATTGTAAAAATGAATATAATTTTTATTTAATAACTGATGTTTATAAACTTTTGGATTTGAGAAGTGTTATAAATAATTAAATTATACCTTTGATTAAATTACCTATTACACAATACATGAATCTAAAGTGTCCTTCTAATATTATTAGCAATTCTTATTAATTGTCTAATTCACTGGAAATAAATTAATTGTTTATTTCATATAAGTTATGATAATTGTATTTTAGATAAATATGTCTTGATTATAATAAAATCAGGATAGATTTAAAGATGCTTAATAATTTAGAATAAAATTCAAACAAAAAAGGATCACTTAATTTATTTAATTTTATAGCGTAATCTTAGACTTCGCCCTTTTATTATAATTAGAATGTATAGAATAGCAAAAATATTTCATTAGCTCTCTTAATAAAATGATTATTTTTATAAATTTCACTTCATTTATCTATATCATTTGATGCTGCTGAATAATTAATACTTCTGGGATTAAAGTCGTTTTTACTATTTTTTCATTGTTACACTATTCGTTAAGAGATTAATTATGTAATATTTTTATGCCAAAGGGTTTATTAGAAAATAAATCTCAAGATTATCAATAATTATCATTTATATGTTAAAATGGTTTTAGGATATTCATTTAATTCAATACATAGAAAAATTTAAGTAGAAATTAAAAAGGTTATAATTTGAAGAGATATAGATGGTGGATTCTTTTGTTTGATAAACCATATTGAGAAGATTTTTAAGTGGATCTGTAACAGCCAAAAATTTTAATGGATTATTCAGCAATTATGTTGATAGTTTACAAATGGAAATCATTCTGATAGATGTGATATTGTGATTCGGAAGGCTATTTCTTTTCGATTATATTTAATAGCTCCACTTCCTTTCAAAAACAGAAGTTAAAGCACCATCAAAGACTAAAAAATTCATCATTTCGTATTTTACATGTATAATGAACCTAAGATTTTAATATTTGTGCTGTTATTTCAAAAATTAATTGCTTTAGCCTGAAAATTCAGCCTGCCATGTGTAGTGACAAACTTTAAGTTTGCTTACATAAAATCTACTCACTATCAAAATAAAAACAGTTTTGACATATTCAATTTAAAAATAATTTTAACCATGAACAAAAGCATATAATTATATCTCGGAACAAGGGTCTAAAGAAATGCAATAAAATATAATCAATTGATTTCAAATTTAATGGTTACCACTTTCTTACGTTAGTATAATTTTATCTGAGCTACTTTTGAAGTTATTCTACAGAATCTGGAGCCAATTTTAATTCATTAAGTTACCCAATAAATGCCCTTCGACTTCTTCTTATTCATTATGCAAGTTTTCTTTTTTCTAAGAAATACCTAATAATTTTGTTGCATCTAATACTATTTAGGTTTGACTTATTTAATTAAGAATATGTCTTCTTACTAATTATTGAATGTACTTTGATTACTTTGTTATGAAATATAAAAGATTATCCCAATTTATATTACCAAATCAAATAAGATACATTAAAAATAAATTGGATGTATCTTTTTGAAGAAATTTAAATATTATCTTTGAAAGAGACATGATAATTACAAACGCTTTCAAGGCTTAAGTCTATATAACAATTTTCTTTTGCACTTGGGGTAAAGGCTTAAAATTGAGCAAGGTTTTACTCTCATCAATTTAATGTTAAGCAATATTATTATTTATATTAAAATCATCTTCACTTCAAGAAAAAGTAAAATCTCAAAACATAGAGGAGCAAATCGAACTCATCAAAAGAATCTTAAAAAACATATCCATTCGAACTCTCTAATATAAGATCGATGAGAACCAGTAGATTAATATAAAACTAGTATCAGCCTGATAAACCTTTAATGAAAAATCTTAAAGTTGGGTAAATATATTAAAAACTTAATGATTGAATGATTTATAATTGGGTTGATTAATTATCCAAAGTTCTGACTAATTTAATTTATCCTTGCTCAAAGAAATAATTCTATTATATACTCTTATGTTTAAAATAATTTAGTGTTGGTGATAATAATTGGTAAGCAATTTAGATAGCGTAGTATTAAAGAATATGTCTAAATAAATTAGAAAAACAAGGAACAATTTGTTCATACATTTATTATGAATTCAATAAAGCTATTATATCAACATATTTCTCAATCTCTTAAATTTTAAGTTTCAATAAATCATTTACTTAATGAGAAGGTTTCAAATTAAAATCTGTTATTAAGTTTAATGGACTATTTAGTCCTATTTGCAATAAATTGATAAAAGAAAAGATTACTAAATTACTAAATATTGCTAGAAAATCATAATGAAAAATATTTTTCTTAATTCTTAATAACACAACAGTCGAATTTCTGAATTATTTTATTTATCAGTTTCAAATTTCTATTAGATTGTGCATGAATTTCAACGCGTTTTTTTTATTTATTCATCCCAACAAGAACTAAATTCTCCTTTTAATTGCAAATGATTTGATATTTATTCCTACACTTTGAATGATAACCAATATCTTGACTTTAAAATTATAGATAGCAAGAAATCTCTAGCTGATGATTCAAAAAATTATTAGATTTTCTCTCTTTTTCTTACAAAGAAATTCTAATATTCTTTGAAATTATTAATAGATAACTTTTGATCAAAATTCTTAGATATTCTATTTTTCTAATAAAATTGTTAGAAGGGTATTAATGCACAATGAAATTTATTTGTTAATTAAATGTTTAAGTTAAAAACAGTCACAAACAATTATTATAAAAAAATAAATTAATAAAAATTCATCAACCCGAAGACTTGAACTCGGAATTCTGCCGCTACAGGGCAGCGTTATACCTCTTAACTACTTGATGTGATTTATATATAAAAATTCAAACATTCTATATATACAATATTTTTAAGAAGGAAAGAGATTTGACACAATATAAGAGTAATATGCAATAATATCTCTTAAATACCAATTTTTTGTATTTTATGTCAAAGGAAACTCTTCATGTATTTCCTTTATCATTTATGGATTAAATTATTTAATTAAGTTAAACTTAAGCAAGAAGCTAAAATTGAAGTCTTTAAGTTCAATTATCTTGATTAGAATTAAAATCTTTATTAGACTTCTATCTTTGCAAATAAAAGGCCTATTAGAATATAATCATGAATAAAATTATCTTCACTGTTTTTAGTTTTACCTTTTGGCTCAAAATTTGAATTGAATTTAATCAAAATAAGAAATTGAACAACTCACCATACTTGTCGAGAATCCTATTTCTGTAAATAAATAAATCAAATTCTTGAAAAGATTCATTTATCTACTTAAGTGAGGAACTTAATTATTTATAATATTTTCAGACAGGAATTGATTCGAATAATCTATTTGAATTCTTATAATTATGCATTTCCAAACATAAGTTGAGATATCACTTGCTATCAATTCGAGTTTTTACCTACTTATAATTTGGAGGAATTTAACTAAAATTTATAAACTGATATATTATGATATTTAGAAAATGTTAGTTTAGATTTTCAATTTAACTTTCTCATTTGAGACTATATTTCTAGGTACCACACCCTTTAAATCAGACTAGGAAATATTATAATTTAAGAAAATAAGCTTCAGTTACCTATGATTTAATCATTTTATTGTTTGAACGATAATATAAGGATTTATAAAAAGATTTGAAAATAACAATCAATAAAAATATAATAATTTGACTGAAAGATATCAAAAATTATAGAAAGAGAAATAAGCAACCTTTGTTAATTCAGCAAAAAAAAATTCTGAATGAATAACGAAGGGATGGATGAATTTTAAACTGATTTATTACCAACAAAACGAATTACTACTTGCTCAAAGTACAATAATCAAATGTATTAATTTCATCATAATTAATTCTATGTGCAAGCGCAAGATTCACTTCCTAATTGAGCTTTTGCAAAGTTAGACCAAGCCACAATCTAACAGTTTAAGACATTAATAGCAATAACAGAAGCTGCATCCTATGAAGGCTTGATGAATCCATTTATTTAAAGTTCAAGAGAATACTTAAGATAAACAAAAAAAGAAATAATTCAGATTCATCATCACATTGAATTCTTTATATAAACTTTCAGTAGCTTAAATATATGAAATCTACACATAATTTGTAGTATTTGTTATATTAAAGTCTAACCAAATTCATTTCAAAGAAATCAAAGCAATTTTTCAAAACTTGTAATGTAATTGAATAATTCGAAAGAGTTAAATTTAAAGAAGAAAAATAAATATTAATTTAAAACATCTTACTTCAAATGGATGTGATGTTATATTTCATAAATATAATAAAATTAATGAATATATCATAATGAAAATTAAATTATTGATGTAATTAAGGGATTGTATGTAAATTAATTTTTAATTTAAAATACTTTATAATTTATCATTTTCTAGGATTTTTCTATGCTCTTTATAAAAATAAGAATAATGTAAGTTCTGTTATTATGATAATCAATTATTATAACCAATTTTTCATTGATAATATTTAATTTTCTTTTGAGATAAAACTTTAATAAGTTATGTTTAATTGATTTACTTAATTCTTTAGCAATAAAACTACTTATTAATCATCACAAGCCTATAAACATGGTATATAATAGTTGTGAAGTTAGAATAATTTAACCTCACAATTAGAATTGCATGTAACGGCAGTAAAATAGGTATCATTGTATTATTCAATCTTATCAACTTATAATTCTAATTGTTGATGGCTATCTATAACAAACTTATTCTATTAATCAATATTATAAATTGATTTTATGATCCCTTCATTTTAGAAACTTAAAATAATAAACTTTGGACTCACAAATTCAATATTTTTTATATTTTAGTCTTTTTCATATCTTAAAATATGCAAAATCTTTGAATCAAAAAAATTAAATTGAAGATCAAATTAGAATTGTATATAAAAACAATTTAAGTTTACTTAGCAAACTAATATATCAAGTTTGAAATTATTATTCTCATAAACAAATTCTGAATCTGATATTCTTACTTATAAATTTATTAAATCTCTAGATATAATTTTATTAAGTAAAATATTTGATTATGCTATGATATCAAACTCATGCGATAAAAATAAGAAATTCAATATACTCCTATTAGGTTGTTAGCTATGTGCTATGAAGTATAAATTTGGAATTTTGCGAATAGATATAAAATAAAATTCATTTTACCCATTTATCCTAAACTATTAGAGATTATAATTCTAAATAACAAATAATTATTTAATTTACTGTTCATATGTAATATCTAACAACATGAAATTTTCTATCGTTTAAATTGAACTCACACTATTCTTATCCAATTAAAATTGCGATTGGATTAAGCCTTAATCAATTAATTTTCCTTCTAAATTATAAATTTGTTTTTCCAAAACCAATTTCTCATCTATTGTATATAGAAAGATATTAAATTGAGTTTTAAATATTGTAAGTGTATGAATAATTTTATTTGCTTCAAATTGTAAACTAATTTGTAAATCAAAAGAGTCTAGAATCATTTTGTTTTTCTCCAAAATACAAGTTTTCTATTTGAAAAATTAGCATTTTTATACCTCTTTAAGGGTGAAAGAGGTTAAATTAGAATATGTCTCTCCATTAAGATATGTAGCGGAAATTATTTTTCCAAATACGTAATTTAATGGCAGTATTTTTGTTGAATTATAGATTAAGTAGTTCAGTGAATTATTCATTAAATGTTCTAACCTTTAATTGCAGTTTAAGAAGACCAAATTTAAAGCAATTGAATTATTATTCACCTCATACTTGCTCTCAAATGTGAGGATAATTTCAGTAGTGTAAAAATAAGAATTCAAATTTTATTTAAACAAATTAGGTTTGAATAGTATTTTAACTATGCCTAAATAATAGATTCTTAATTCATTTTTATATACATAAAGAAATTATTCGGTTGAAAGAAAGTTGGAAATGTTGCATTTTTCATCTACTTAGATAATTGAAATCATTGAATTTAAGGCTTTGTTCAACAAATCATATATTAAAATATATTATTCTTTCTATTCATTATGAGCAAAGATTGCAATCAGTGAATAAAATATTTAATATTTTAATGGTTAATCTATGATATATGAATAGGTTGGAAATGTATATAAATATTAATAGTAATTATTTTATTCTTGGTATTGTTTCATTAAAAGAGTATTTTCAGCTAATTCAAAAATGATAAGTTTTTTATAATTTATAAATAATTGCAATCTAATAATTTTATGCACTCTTAAACTTTAAGTATAAGTATTCTTTCTATAAAAATCAATTTATGAAGGTTAAATTTTAACAATTAAAGTATCTTCTTAAGAAAAGGTTGTACAATTTAATTATTATGTTTAATATTTTTCATGAAAACTAAAATTTACGAATTCAACAACCATACTCATACAGTTCTCAAAATAGATATATAATAAATCCCGTTGTTGCACTAAATAATTAATTTTCTTTTCAAAATTAATCTCAAAGGCTTTAAATTTGGTATCGATATATGAATAACAGTATAGAGTTTATTTTTCATACACTATAAATGCACTCCAATATATACTAATGAAAATTTAGGATAAATCTAGATTAAATCTATATTAATATTTTAAATAGATATCATTCATTTCATCAGAAATTGTAAAAGTCTGATTTATGTTAAAGGTTATTTTAATGATGGATTTACTATTTTTTTAAATTAAAATAACTGTATTTTTAGTGATTTTAGAAGATATCAACTCTGAATGTTAAATGTCTGATATTACACTATTCTTGTCAACAAAATGAGTTACTTAACTAGGATATCCATGAATTTTACTTCTATAATTATAAATAGCTTAGGAATGAATAGAATCTTAAACCGTAAAGTTAGCTGAATTTTGATCTATTATAATTGTAGCATTTTTTGGTAATAAGTTAACTTTGTATATAGTTACCTATTCATGAATAATCATATCAATGCAAAAAAATACTTATAAATAGGTCGATTGCTAATATTTCAAATAAAATGGTAAACTATTAATTTTAATAAATTATAGTTGCCCTTATTTTTAAGACAACAATATAAATGGCAAATTATTTAAATAGATAACTGAATTTGATTCTATTTGTATAATATCATAAACCAATTCATTATTAACAATATATAACTATGTTGAAAATTGTATTATTATGTTTTCTTTGATAGATCGCACTTACTCTATTTTTGAAAATTACGAATTTATTCGAAACTCTTTATAGTTAATTTTGAAAGTTTTCTATATGTTATCATCTAAATAAATATTCATTTCCGAATTTAATTATTTTGATTCTACTACTAAAAAGTATTAAACAGCATGATTTTCTAAAATAAATGGAGTTGTAATAGTATAATCCATTAGGTTTATATGCAAGATCATGTATGAATAATATATTACTAAAATATTGCTTTGATAAAATTAGACATTATTTATCTTGTTAATTATTTTGGAATCCATATAATCCTAACCATTCAAAACTAATTATTATAATTACAGATAGCTCGAATCAGTAGACCATGTAATCACAAATAAAGCACATAATGAATCTAATGTTTCATAGATTATTAGATATTTGTCTTTAAAAATGGAATACTATGTTTAATTGTAAATAGGTTAGATAAGTAATGAATCTAAGATTTAACTTTAATCATTAATCATTGAAATCATCAATGCTTGCGAAGTTTTACATTATACAATAAATTTATTAATCTAAATATTATGTAATTATTCACATATGTAATTTTTAGTTAAAAGAGTATATTGATAAGATTCAAAAATTGCAAGTTCTTCATCTATGAGTTAATTCATTATTCTATATTTACAATAGATCAAACCAAGTTTTGAAAAACATATATCAATAGCAGAGTTATCATATTATAATGATGTAAAAATCTTATCAAATTCTTATGGTATTGTTAAGCTTCTATCTAAACTTGATAATATTTTTGATAGGGTTTTGGCATTACTTAATAGTTGTTAACTGTTGGAAAATTCATTTTCAACAATTTCAGTGTCATTCGTTGGAATTATAAGTGCTTGCCTATGTAAAAAAACGTATTCATCTTCTAACAAATATAATTGCTATATCATTGTAAATACTGTCATTATCTAAAGATAAATTACAAAACCTAATCTGAACATGAAATATTTTAATTAATCAATAATTTGAAATATAAAATTCACATTCACTTAAGTTAATATTTGGTAGATACAATAAAAGAATATGAGTTCATTTTAATTTGATGAAAAACAGTTAATTCGCCTATGATATAAAAATACTGATTATTGACAAAAATTTCAATATCCTTGTTTGTAAATTTCGCTAATGCTAATGAAATTACATAACCTATTTATATTGTAAAGAAACTAATATATGAAATATAGGATTATAATTATGAATGATTAGAAAACAAAAAAATCGAATTCTATTTTAATACTTGTGTTTGAGGCAACATAACATTTTATATAAAATTATAGAACAAATGATATCTTCTTTTAATTACTCATTCCTTTCAGCTACTACAAATATCTCTCTAACATTCATTATCTCAGGCTCTCTTCTTCTTTTTTCTCAAATAAAATGTTTTAGCTTTAAGACAAAATTAATACCCGCACCTCACCAAGGGAGAAAATAAGCTAATATCAAAAAACTAATTTATATAAATACAACATTGTTGTTTTAATAATTGAACCTATTTCTATTAATAATCAAGAAATGTGTGTTATGATTAAGGGTAGTAAATTGTTAAATATGATATTTAGAAACTGCATAATAATTATGAAACAATTGAATACTATAACGAAGCAATTTTTATGAATGCTCAGGATGATTCTGATTAATATAAAAAGGGTAATTTATTGTCAAATCTTAAAATTTATTATGCATTATTGATTAAAATATATTGAAAAAGTTGTAACCAAATTGAAACAATATCAAGAGCAATTTATTGTTATGGCGAAACTTTTTCTATTAGTTCGAAATCTTATATTGCATGGATGACAAAAATAATTCATTGTTAAATATTAACAAATAGTATTTATATTATTAATTCGTAAATACTCTATAGGGTTTTTGCCAAATTGTATGAATTGAAGTATAATGAGCGAAAAAGTTTAAATTTAATACAGTAAATTTTGCTACCTGATTAAAATGCATATATACAAATATATTTTGATTTTGTGTAATGCTTGCTCAAATGCTAGTGCGCATACTATTAATCGAATAAAACAAGCCATTTCTTAATCTAAACTCTCCATTTCTTTTACTGTCACTAATTCAATTTAGTAGTATCAATTAATTAACCCTACCACATGTTCTTACACTGACTCTAATACAATAATTGGCAACCCTCTTTACTGGATGCTTTCTTCATATTAATAATTTTAATATAGATTCTTATGAACCTAAAAACATGTAGAGATATGTAACTCTTGTAGAGATATATTCCGCTAGTATAGTAAATGTGTAATTTATTTACAAAACTTATAAAGGTGACATTATTTTTTAGTATTACTTACCCTCATGTTAACTGGTTTACAGTTGCTTAAAGCTTCATCTATGATTGTAGAAACAATGCAAAAAGTTTATGATTCATCTGACTGCCTTTGATGAGAAATTTCTAAAATGTGGTTCTGATTAACTCAAATTATTAGTCGAAATGAAAGTGGATTTGAAGGAATAAAGTTTTGAGAATATCAGGATTAGAGATACCTCATAAGATAGTGGAAATTTGTAAGATGTAATCTCAATGGATCAGAATTTGAGAATGTAGATATTAGTGGAATGAACTTGAATTAGAATTAAGCTTAAATGTTTAATTGTAAATGGAAAAATATCAAAATACATGAGTTAAATAAACTAGATGGTCATTGTGGGAGAGTTAATTAGATATGTTTTTCTTCAGATGGTAAATCATTAGTGTCTTGTATTGATGATAATTATATTATATTGAGGGATGTTGAAACTGGGAAAGTTTATTCTGTAATAAAGGAAAAGGAAGAAGTAAATTCAGTATGCTTCTCACCTAATAAAAGTACATTAGGTTATAGTAGTGGAGAATTTGTGTATTTATGGAATCTTAAAACAGGAAAATAAAAAGCCAAATTAGATGGTCATAAAATTTAGTTATATCAATCAATTTCTTTTCTGATGGTACTACATTAGCATCTGGAAGTTGTGATAACTCTATCAAATAAACCAAGTTAGATGGCCATTTAAATGGTGTTAATTCAATTTGTTACTCTCCTGATGGTACTACATTAGCATCTGGTAGTAATGATAAAACTATCCGATTATGGGATACTAAGACAGGATAATTAATCTTCTCTTCAGATAATTGGTATAAAAATATTTTAGCATAATTCTAAAGTCTAACTCTTAAAAACAATATTCTCCTAGAATTTTATATTTATTAATAAATATTATTTAGTTTCATCTAATATCACTATTCTTCTGATATCACAATAGCTTATATTTTAATCTTAAGGTGCTCTCATTTTGAAACAAAAAATTATTAATCAATCAGGCATCGAATAATGAGTAAGTTGCATTTTAGAAAACTAAATTGAATTACAAAAATAAAACTGAGCATTGTTAACAACTATACCAAATTAGTTATCAATATCATCATATTATATTTGAATATTTTTATAAACAAGTCCAAACCTAGGTAATTGGTATTGATTTAAAATGAATTTGTTGTCGTGCAGTATTTTGAATTAGATTTTAAACATTGAAAATTGGAGTTCAAGTAGTAAGTGAAGATAAAATAATTAGTTTTTCTTTTTTTACAAGAGAATGAAAGTAGGCTATAAAGTATGGAAGTTGATTGAATATGATGAGTTGTTTCATTCAAAATTTCCAAGCAAAAATGATATAAGCTATGAATGTGATTGATGCTGGTTGCAATTATGGGGTCCTTTTCCTTCCACATAATTAGAGTCGTTATGGGTATCACACCTCTTTTTCAAGCTAGTTATATCATTTTAAACCACTAAATTTATTTATCTAACTATCAAAAGTCCATCTCATCCCTAAATTTTGCCCTTTTTCCCTTTGATCATAAATTAACCAATCACTTTTCATGATGTAAATACACTTATAATAGTAAACACATTTATCATATTTTAAGTATTCTTTTTACTAATATACCAGGACACTCAGAATTGTGGGAGCAAGTCTACATCTGTTTTTGAGATTTGAATCAAAAGCTAGAAGTAAATCAATTCAATATATAAGAAATCCTACATTAGAATCGATTACGCCATTGCTTATTTGAAGATCTGCTTCATTCTTTATAATCAAGACAAAGTATCCAACAACACCGTTCTGAAAAAGTACCTAAAACTAACCCTTTCGAGTTAAAAATTAAGTTGGAATGCATTATCATTCACGGAGCGAACCAGATTCGATTAGATGAGAAATTGAAATTGTACAAGTTTATAAAAGAAAGGAAGACTTATTGACGTTATGAGATTTTGGATAGGCTATTCTACAAAATAAATTAATTTTTGTCATTGAGTGCAATGAAAAATTTAAGCAAAGCGAATTAGAAATGTATACATTATCAAGTATGCATTCTAATATCATTACTAATTTTGTGAGTAGTATTTCACAAATATATTTTTGTTTTAAGATATAAATATTTAAAATTGAACTACTTTTTAAATTTTAATTTTACATAACCGATAATAGATGCACCTTAAATATTTTTGAATTATCAATAATTGATAATAACAATTCGTATTTAAAACAAAGGAAAAAAATTGAGACAGTATTAAATAAAACAGGCTTGCATTAAATCAACCAAAGAAAGCATAAGTCCTTACAATTTCCCAAATATTATTTTATTTACTCTCCAAATATATAAAAAAAATGGTAAAGAAATAGAAATTTCGGAGGTTGAATTTTCTAACCCCTACAATACTTTTTTCTCTAATTCATACATTTTAACTTCACTAAATTTAGTCACTTTTCACATCATTTTATAAATCTCCAAATTTTCATACTTCTTAGTCCTTCCAGTTTTTGATAAGTGCAATTAGATATAATATAAAATTATTAAAAATTCAATCTATATTGTATCAAAACAAATTTAGTCTTTATTGTTCCTTAGTTTATTTTATTCAATCCACAATATTAATTGTAGGAAAGAACTATCCCTCAACCCAATTGAAAAAGTATCAGCATAGTATTTTCCCTAAAATAAAAAAAAAGGTATTAGGGATAAATTGTACCTAGTTAGCAAGAACCAAAAAAAGGTATCCTTATTAGCTCAGCCAGAAGAATAAAAAGGATAATTGAAAAGGATAGCCTGACTGATGGTATTGGTTTGTCCTTATATTAAAAGTTAATTTCACCGTTCATTCAGGAAATTTTGAAATTCACAAATCATTGGATGCTACCATCTGCCCCTTATTAGTCGGGGATTTTTCTTAGCCTAGACGGCCAGGATACGAGAGATAATCCTTAGCCCAAACGGCCAGAATGCGAGATGAATTTCCTAACCAAGATGGCCAGAATATGATGGATTTTCATAGCCAAGATGGATGCTGGATTTTCCAATCCAAGACGGCCGGAATATGGATATTTTCCTGAGCCCGACTGCCATAAAACGAGTGTTTCCCAAGTCCCGACAGCCGAATACGAATCTGTATCAGTTTATGGGATGTCAAGACAGCAAAAGAGATTTCTCCCTAAAGATATTTGTTACAAGACCTTCTTTCTTAGTTTAACTTGCCACTTTCAAGCCAATCCATTTTATAAAATCGTATTTATTAATATCATCCTTTGGCTAATTTTGATGATACAATACAAAGAATTTGTCAAATTCCAATTTTGGAGGCAAAAGGAGCATTAATTTCGAAAGCAGTATTTAAAAATTATAAAGGTTAGAATCTAAAATCCTTATTTAAATCTAGAAGAAGTTTGGTTTTGGAAGATTTAATGAAAGATTCATAACAAAAAAGTGATTTACATTAATGAACAATATTACTTACAATTGTTTTTTATTTTATAATAATCTACTTTTATTAAATAGAATCTTAAGCGACTTTGCCACATAAATTTTAGTAAAACTTTGCTTTATGAACTTAAAGAATATTTGGTGCAATTCAAAATTGTTAATGGGATACTATTTAAATAAACACCTTTGATGCATTCCTTTCGTTAAACGATTGATGCTTTTACTGAATTTGTGTTATAGTGTTATTTAACATTTATTAAGAATTAAGCTAGTCATGAGTATAGTTGTCACTATTATACTTCCATCTAAACAAAAAAAATTGATTTCTTCCTTACAAATTTTCGCAATACGCTTAGGTTTACAATAAAGTAATAGAAATTCAAAAGTATTTAATAAAAATAAAATGAATTGCAAGAAAGAGTAGGTTGGTGATTTGTATGGGGTTTTGGCTTTATTTAAAATTGTTGATGAAATAGTCCTCCCTCTCCTAATTTACATATTAAAAAAAGAGAGAATTTAAAACTGCTTAGAATTTCTTTCATAAAATCACAATCGATTCCTTGTTGAAATAGAAAGGTAATAGGTAAAAAATTTCTCCTTGTTTGATAAAGAATAGATTCTAAATATAGAGAAGAACATAAAGAGAATAACGGAAGTTCTCGAAAAAATTAGGGATCACGACTTTAATAAACAGAATTACTCGATAGATGATTATGAAGAAATTAAAAAGGATTTGATGATAAAAATTTCGTGGGATAAGAAAATTATAGAATTTCTAAAATTTTTAGTTCATCTAACTGCCTTAGATGAGAGATACATTTAGTGTGGATCGAATTCTCTTCATTTGTTAGTTTTAATGAAAGTTGATTTGAAGGAATCATGTTTTGATAATATCAGAATAAGAAATACTTCAATAACAGGGGCTAACTTGGTAAGATGTGACTTAAGCGGATCAAAATTGGATAATGTCATAATTAGTGGAGTGAATTTTAATGAAGCCAAATTAATTAATTGCAAGTGGAGGAATTTAGGTATAAATGAGGGAATTTAGTTTAATGGTCATAGTGGTCGTGTCAATTAAGTTTGCTTTTCTCCAGATGGTAAGAAATTAGCATCTTGTAGTAATGATAAATCAATTCGATTATGGGATGTAAAAACAGGGAGCATGAAGTCTACAATCATAGGAGAGAGTAATTTCAACTCATTATGTTTTTCACCCAATAATCATACAATAGCTTTCAGCTGTAAAAATGTTGTGAATTTATGGAATCTTATAACCAGAAAATATATTTCAACATTAGATGGTTATTCGGATTTTGTCATATCAGTCTGTTTTTCTCCTGATGGTGCTATATTAGCATCTGGTAGTTAGGATAGCTGTATCCATTTATGGGATGTTAAGACAGGATAATAAAAAGCCAAACTAATTGGTCATTCAGGTTGTGTTTATTCAGTCAATTTCTCTCCTGATGGTGCTAAATTAGCATCTGGTAGTTCAGATAAGTCTATCCGTATATGGGATGTTAAGACAGGGCAATTAAAAGTCAAATTAGATGGTCATTCAGGTTAGGTTTATTCAGTTAGTTTTTCCCCTGATGGTAATACATTAGCATCTGGTAGTTATGATTACTCTATCCGTTTGTGGGATGTAAAGACAGGATAATAACAAGCCAAATTTAATGGTCATTAAAATAGAGTATGGTCAGTAAATTTTTCTCTTGATGGTACTACATTAGCATCTGGTAGTTAGGATAGCTGTATCTATTTATGGGATGTTAATACAGGATAATAAAAAGCCAAATTAGATGATCATTCTAAAACAGTTTATTCAGTCCTTTTCTCTCCAGATGGAACTACATTAGCATCAGGTAGTGATGATAACTCTATCCGTTTATGGGATTTTAAAACAATATAATAAAAAGCCAAATTAGATGGTCATTCTAACACAGTTTGTTCAGTCAATTTCTCTCCTGATGGTACTACATTAGCATCTGGTAGTTTTGATAACTCAATTAGTTTATGGGATGTGAATACAGGATAATAAAAAGCCAAATTAAATGGTCATTCAAATTGTGTTAATTCAATTTGTTACTCTCCTGAGGGTACTACGTTAGCATCTGGTAGTTATGATAAGTCTATCCGTTTATGGAATGTTAAGACAGGATAATAAAAAGCCAAATTTATTGGTCATTCAGGTTGTGTTTATTCAGTAAATTTCTCTCCTGATGGTACTACATTAGCATCTGGTAGTTATGATAAGTCTATCCGTTTATGGGATGTTAAGACAGGTCAATAAAAAGTCAAATTAGATGGTCATATATATGCAGTTCATTCAGTCAAATTCTCCCCTGATGGTATTACATTAGCATCTTGTAGTTCAGATGAGTCTATTCGTTTATGGGATATTAAGACAGAATAATAAATTTGCTAATTATATGGTCATTCAAATTTTGTTCATTCAATTTGTTTCTCTCCTGATGGTACTACATTAGCATCTGGCAGTGATGATAAGTCTATCCGTTTATGGGATGTTAAGACAGGATAATAAAAAGCTAAACTAGATGGCCATCAATATGTAGTTTATTCAGTTAATTTCTCTCCTAATGGTATGACATTAGCATCTTGTAGTTCAGATAAGACTATCCGTTTATGGGATGTTTAGACAGGATAATAAAAAGCAAAATTAAGTGGTCATTCAAATTGTGTTAAGTCAATTTGTTTCTCCCCTGATGGTACTATATTAGCATCTGGTAGTTATGATAACTCAATCCGCGTATGGGATGTTAAGACAGGATAATAATAAACCAAATTTAATGATCATTCAAATAAAGTATGGTCAGTCAGTTTCTCTCCTGATGGTACTACATTAGCATCTGGTAGTTAGGATAGTTTTATCCGTTTATGGGATGTTAAGACAGGAAAAGAAATCTTTCCTTCAAATAATCGTTATCAAGATATTTTAGCATAATTTAAACATTCAACAATTTTAATTAATGTTGTTCTACAAAGTGGTATTTATATTACACTATCCTTTAGCCACCTCTTATATTACAATTCTAAAAATTTCCTAGAATCCAAGTTTAGAAGCTTAAGGAGCTCTAATCTTGAAAGGAGAGTTTGTTGATTATAAAGGATATGATTTACGATCATTATTTAAATCTAAAGGAAGTTTGATTTAGTGAACTATGTTTTAGGAAAAAAATTGATAATTATAAACTAACTATTAAAACATACACAAATTCAATTTTATTAATTTTTTTGTTAATTTTCAAAATTCAAGTAAATAATTACCTCATTAATTGTAGGTTGTAAGTAGAAAATCAGTAATCCATTATTGTGAAATTTTTTAACTTAAAAAGAGATATTTGATTTTAAGAAAGCTTTACATATTTAGAAATTAATATAAAAAATTGAACCTTGTTAGAATGATACAAAAGTAAATTTTACGAAACATCTGCTTGATTAACTTAAATCAGTATTTAACTAATCAAATTTAAAAAAGTGTTTAACTATTTTTTTATGGATTAAAATAACCATTTACAAAGTTTACCTTTGATTTTCAGATAAAAATCTGTGATATTTTTCATGATTAGATAAGTATGCAATGATTATGAAAACTTTTCAAAGTTACTTGCACATTCTTGATGAATCCTCTGAAATTGTACGATTCCATCGTAATGAAAATAGAACCTGGAACAAGCCAGATTTATATCTTAAGAGAAAAATATCATAGCAATCAAATCAATATTGATAAGATTCTTTCAATAAGTTTTTTTAAGGAGGAAGTTTCTCTATAGTCTAATCTCTCCGCTAAACAATAATATATAAATAGAATCTATTCTACAAATCAATCTCAAAATTTCCTATTAAGATTAAGAGAGAGGAAACTGAAGAACTTTGTTACTTATTTCTAGAATTTCGCTATCCAAATTCATATTAAATTATTATTATTATATATTCAATTGATCAATGTATATGAATATGATTCTTTATGATGAGGGCCTTGCTTACTTAATATATATGGCTCAACTCTTCTTTCCCTTTGTCAAAGATACTTATACAATATGAACATTATGTCTAGTTATATTCATAATGAGGAACAAATTACCCATTAAACCTATTTTCCACAATGTAATATCCAAATTTAAATATCCCTTCCTCTATCTTTTTCATCTCTTGTCAATCAAATCCAATTTTCCTTTCCACTCAGTAATAGCCCATCAACAATTATTTTCTCAATAACTCTGAATCCAGCAAATACTGGATTCACCAGTTTTATTTTGCAATATTACTCAGATTTTCATAGCTCCATTTAGTCATCTTATCTTAGTTCTTTTTCTCCTCTATAAGGTCCTCCATTTCCTATTTTCCTTTAGTTTAATTTACAACTTTATCTACACTATAAATCTCTTTATAGCATATAAATTGACATCCATATCTACTTGTCTTACCTTTGGAACGCTTCTTCACTTTTTAGTATATAATATAAGTGAATTAATAGTAAACATAAAAATGGCAACATGCACCTAAATTATTTCTCTTTCCTCTTATATTCCTATAATTTACAAATTCTTTTAATCATTGTTATATACCTTGTTCTCCATTTTTTATATATCATCGTATTGAGGTATTCTTTAATTTTCTTGACGATTTTTGTACATCCCAAACATATGAGTGATATCCTAAGAGATCCACTACAAAAATACCCTTTGATAGAAATTCTAGAGGTATTTCAATGAGAAAATATAAAGTTCTCTAGGACTTATTATAATAGATTAAGAGGCTAAATATATTCATTTTTTTAGATGCCAATGTTAAGAGTAGGAATTCTTTCATGACTCTAATCAATTCAAAAATTAATTCTGTTAAAATGGAGGTATTGGAAAATTAAAATATTTTTGTTATTTTAGAGAGATCTTCTTTCATCATAGTGAACATAAATCTTATTTTTTCAATCAAGATTGAATGGAAAGAAAAATTAACACTTTTTAACATTCTGCTGACGTTGTTGGCGGCAATGTTACCTATTAAATGAAGAAAATCCAAACATATATTTCTATTCAGTATCTCAAAAAATTACTAGTAGAAACTAAGATAGATTGACGACTTAATGATCAATTTATGTATAGAATTAAAGAGAACTTTTAAAAACCTTTAATTAAAACTAAACAACTTAGAATTCTTATTAATACAAACTTAAAAAATGTTGAGTATTAAAGATTTTCAATAATCCTGTATTCTTCTAGATGAAATATGGAGATTATAAAATAATTCTTTATAAAAGCCTCAAAGAAGTTAGAGAAGCTTGCAAATCTTTGATATTCCCATTTTTAAAGGAATTTGAATATATTATTGCTGACTCAGGAAAATTTAAAACCCTTAAAAATAGATATATCAATCATGAATGTAATTCAAACATAAGTTGAAAAATAATATGTTGTTACAAGCAAATCTACTCCATGTGTAGAAAGGATCTCACAATATCTAACAGAGATACTTCCTAAAATATTGAATTTATAAGTCAAATAAGCATGAATTTTGATGACTGATAAAAGTAGACAATCTATTCAGCATGAGGTTCGTTCCCCTGAATTTAATACACCTCATAAATCCTATCAAGGGTTAGTTTAGATTGATAATGGTAATCGGTCATTTAATCAAGCCTACTTATGTACAAAGATAGGAATAGATTTACATCCAAAAAATCCTTCTTAGCTACCTTGAGAAATAGAGGCATAGTTGCAACTAAACAGATTCTTGAACATGTTGAGAGGCTTTATAATTTACTTGATGATACCTACTTAACCTTTGAGGGTGCTCTCTAAAAATCATTAAGCTATAAAGTTAGTTCTTATAAGAGCAATTTGTGTTTCGGTTTTCATAAGATAAATTAAAGTTTTATTGCTATCATCGAAAAGGTTGGTCTGAATAAATCAAGAAAATTATCTTATATTATTATTAAAAATTTAATTAATTGATCTTCATTTTTCCCATTTAGTAACATCTACCTTTGGGTCAATAATCACGAGCACCCCTAAATTATTATTAATTTAAAGGATTTATATAATAATTATAATAAATAAAAAAAGCTAAGAACTTTCTGCTTTTGAAAAAGTCAAAAATTCTAATTCTAAAGGCATGAAATTCTTAGATTAAATATTAAAATAAATATGCAAAATGTCATAAACTATATACTTCCTAAATTATACAATATCCAAAAATTGACTCTCAATTTGGATAAATTTCAATTTTTGGAATAAAGTTTTTCAAATATGCTGAGTCATCCCAATGACTCTATGATAAATCTCTATGGTTAATTGTAAACCAATTGTTACTTTGACAAAAGCTAATTTTGGGAGGGTATCGTGGGTGAATGATAAAAAATTTTCACCATCAAATTATATATTCATGAAATTTAAATGGAGAATGTTTATGCGAAATAGAAATTATAATATTATTATCAACTTTGCAAGTGAATGAAAAAGTTATTACTCTGGTTCTGAAGCTGAATTTGATAAAATGTCAAAACCAATTAGCAGCCGCCCCACTATACCACTAACATCACATGTCAATTAATTATTTATGAAACATCATTACTGAATTCGCTCAAAGTACGAAGCGTTCGCAAAAAATATCTTGTATCTGAATTTTTTCTTTTAAAAACGTTTTATTTTTAGAGATATTTCTATCTGGGCATAAAGAAATAGAAAATCAAAGCTCTAATGCTTTATTTGGAGTAATAGCTGAAATTATCCGTCCAATCAAATGATAATAGGAAAAATACAGCACATTAAATCAGCCTGCTATCTTGGTTGAAAATTTGCAAAATAATTCTTTAAACAGAGGATATCATCAAATTAATATCATTTTGGTGGTATTTCTTATAATAACATTGTTATGCTATGCTTTGATTAAATACCATATGGATGAATAGCAGAAGCATAATGATTTAATTCATCTTTGAACCAAGCTTAAATAACCCAAATAGATCTTGCCTCAAATTAAATCATCTTTCTTCGTAGTATCAAGCTATATATGAAAGGAACTTTCTTCCATTTACATTCTCTATCAAATTTTAAAAAGACTGAAAGTAAAAATTAATGATAACACAAAATACTTCTTCTTCATCTATTTATTAGCCTTGTATGAATAAGGAGGTTTTTCGATTAAAAACTCTCATAAACCAAACCTAAAATATAGTAGCCGCAACAAATTTCCAAAATGAATCAGGAGATTCTTTATTTGAAGATAAATGTGCATTTTCTCAACAAAATTTTGTTTTTATTAATTTAGATGCTATTCATCTTAGCACAGAATATCTGCTCTGATATTATTAGCTAACATTAATCCTATGGTAAGCCCGTGAATTCCAACTTCCAAGAGGTAAAGATTGCTAAGTAGTACCTATTAGTCTTGATTTCTTTCACTATTCCAAATAAAGCTCCTATATCACTCAAACCGGCCGTTAATAGCCCAGCAAGATACAAAGTTCCACTTTATGAACTATAATTGCAAAAGAGTTATTTGATGTTTATTTGTACTGAAAACTAATAATCATAAATGCCTAGAATCCCAACCATATTAAAAGGAATTTGGAATTCATAATCAATTCTGCTTTGTGATGCCCATTATTGCAATTCAGACTATGGTTTTGCTGTTTCAGATATAGGCTCGATACAAAAAATAAGGATATTTTAATCAATAACCCATAAGAGAATAAGTTTGAGATATGTTAAGTTTATGAATGGTTTTTTTGGACAATAATTTTATCTTTTGAAATAAATAGGGATATATATTTAAAATATAATAAAACTGTTTAGAAGTAATTTAGAATAGATCAAATATAATAAAATCCAATTTTTTTAAAGCAACCAAATAAAGAATAAAATTGAAGTATTTCTTACTTGAATTATAATACATCTCCAAAAATGAAAAAAAATGATTGATCAACACTTGATAAATTTCTAGTAGCTATAAATTAAAAATTGAATTGTTGATTGAGAATATCTATCTTCAATCTATCTGATTATTATTCAGCAAGAAAATTATCTTTTAATCATAAGTAATAATTCAAAGTGATATCCTTTGCTATTTGATTACAAGAATTTTAGGAAAAAATTTATGGTTTTAGAAACATCTGAGAGAAATCAATTGCTCACCAAAGCCAATAGTACTTGTTCTTAACTGTGTTTAAGGTTTATTTCATTCAAAATCGAATTTGAGCGACCAAAAATACATTTTGACTAAGGAAAGAATTAACAAAGTCTAATTAGAGACAAACTCTCTTGATTTAAACAAATATATTTGTTTAATTGATAGTGATGAGACAAAATACATATTTAATGAGATATATCTTGTTCTTTTCAGTCTACCCTTAATCAACAAATTTACTTTGTGATTACATTATCAAATTTTCAATTTTTCTTCGCTTATTATGAGCTTATAAAGTTAAGAACTCATACAAATATGTGTATATTAGAACTTTAGTAAATAAACCTTACAATCAAAAAGATTCCTGTTGTTAATCCAAAGCTAAATTATTATGGCTATTGTAATTCTCTTTCCTTTATTACCTTACTCAATAGAAGATTTATAGAGGACAAATTCAGAGACTAAAGTGCATCATCTACTTTGATGAAGTTAAATATGTTATTTTAAAAGCCACTCCAATAATTCAATGGCTTACATAATCCTCTTTTACCAACAACTAAGTTTCACTATTGAAATGCTTCTAATTTTAACTAATGTAAGTTAGATAAAGAGGCTTAAATGAACATTAGGCAGGGAAGTTCTTACTTAATAATTGTTAAATATATTAAGAGATTAAAAACCAAGTTAGATACAGACCTTCTCATTGTTTTACTTTAATACTACCAATTTAATTCAATTACGAAATGAAACAGGCTTATTCAATTTCAAACCCATCAGTGCATATTGTGAGAAGGTAATTTCATCTACAATCTAAAGTCTTGTAAAAATTAATATAATTGTGGTTCATTTTCTAATAAAGCTATAATATTGATTTTAAGAATGATACTTTTTATCTAAATATTTTTTCTAGTACCTTTATTCAATTCTTGAACCATATACCTTCATGATCATGAATGGAGTATATAATTGATATCTGCATTCTGGATGGGACTTTTAATAAGCTCAGAGTAATCCTATTATACTGGCTCTTCTTATAGATCAAATAGAATATAGAACATATGAAGGATGCTGAATAAATGATCGTACAAAAAATGAAACTGAATAAAATGGTCATACAAAAAATGAAACAAAAAATTCTTTATGACCAAATTATTTAAGTTAAATCATTTATATAATCATATAAAATTTCTTTAATAGTAATTCTGATAGGAAAATTATTTTAATAATGTTTGAAAAATTCTAATATCCTTTGTTTTTAAATTATTCTATTTAAAAATAATTCCTATTTGTAAAGAGATTATTAGCTAAAGTCAATTTCTCTATTGCTTAAAATATTAGAATATAAATTGCGCATAAATATACAATCACTCATATAAACTTTTTAAATTGAAAAGCAGGCATGAAATAACTTCAAATACTCTATTTTCGTTCCATCAATTATTTACTAATATTCCCTATAATTTTTTTTATTTTTAAATTATCCACTTGTTTCACTCTAACTAATATTGGTATTAATAATAAAGATTTATCACTTAGCTTTTGATATGGTTGTTAATGCACAGATTAGAAGTAATTTATTAACTAAATGAGTAATTCTCTTTTAATTTTGATACTGTTATTTTAATATCATGATAGATAAGGAATATAAAATACAAACAAACCTAAAAAAAAAATGTTTGTTCGAATCCCTTTCTTTTTAATACACCACCCGCCAAGGAGTATCAAAATTGATTTATTTTATTTGATAATAAGTTTTAGTCTTTAAAAGATTTCACAAATCAGAGATTATTGATGATTTAATAACATATATAAAAAAAATTAATTTTCAAATCTTGCTAATTTGATAAATCAAAATAAACTCTGATTATCATATTAAATATAGTTTGATTTTTCTTAATCAATCAAACTAATCTATTAAATTAATGAAGAAATTGAAAATTTTTTTAGTTTAACTGAATTTTTTGGAATATTAAATGATAGTAATTATAAAATGTAATGCAATAGAAAATAAAACAAAATAATTAGCTTCATCGTGTTATAGATTTATTTTATAATAGATATTAAATATTAAAAAAATGATTTAGCAATTTATTTTAATGTTAAAATGTGAAAAGGATGATCATCAGAATGAGATTGAAATGGTTTGTCAAAATTAGTTTTGTACAGAATTCAGATTACTTTGTTTTAAATGCATTCAGAAAGGAATCCATCAAGGTCATCTGAATGATGTTGAAAAAATCAACAAGCTTGAAGAATTTATTGAAATTAAAAATAAAGAATGTGATAGTTTGATCGATGATCTAAATACACAAGTAGAAAGTGTGAATCAATCATTTACTTAATTAAAAAGGGGAATTAGAAATAAATATTAATTATTTAAAGAAAAATTAGTAAATTTGAATTCTTAATAAATAAATGATTTCTTGAATTCAATCATATAATTAACAGAGTACAAATAATCAATTACAAAAATTATTTAAGCATAAACAAAAAAATTAAATCATACATTTAATGATTTATATGGATAATTGCAATTATCATAATTAAATTATTAATAAATAAATTATTATTAAAATGATGATAACAAACTCTCCAAAGAATTATACGACAAAGGTAATGAGAAATGTATAATTTTATAGGTTAGTAATTATATATGGATGATAAATATGACTAGGCTATTGAAATGTTAGATAAATCAATATCATTAAGTCCCAATAACAATTTATCTTTATAATGTAAAGGTTTAAATAAGAGATTTAATGATAGGTTCGTGTTTAAAAATGCAAAATAAATATGAGGATGCTATTATTTGGTTGGATAAAGCACTAGTTATTGATTCAAAACATATTAAATCCTTAAGTGAAAAAGGTAGATTGATTCATAATTAATTTATAGGGTAATGCTTAAAATTATTAAATAAATATGAGGATGCGATTACTTGGTTAGATAAAGCACTATCTATCGATCCATACCACCTACTTTCATTATGGAGCAAAAGTAGTTTGATTAAAAATTGAATTAATAGGTTAATGTTTAAAAATGTTGGATTAATATGAGGATGCAATCACTTAGTTGGACAAATCATTAGTAATTGATCCTAAATACGTGTATTCCCTTAGTGAGAAAGGTATATTTTTTCACAAATAATTTTATAGGTTCTTGTTTAAAAATGTTAGGTTAATATGAGGATGCAATCGTATGGTTAGATAAGGCATTAGTTATTGATCCTAAACATGTTTATTCCCTAAGTGAAAAAGGCATATTTATTAACATTTAATTTTTTAGGTTCCTGCCTAAGGATTTTAAATAAAAATTGGGATGCAATTACTTATTTGGACAAAGCATTAAATATTGATCCTAAGCATCTTAATTCCTTATCTAATAAAGGTAGATAAATCATAATAAAATAGGCGACTGTTTAAGATCATTAAAGAAATATGATGAATCTTTAAAATTATTAGATTTGGCTCTCTCCATTAATTAATAAGATACGTTTTCTCTTTAATGCAAAGGTATTTATTATTATTGAATATGAAGGAAATTGCTTACAAGATTAATAATAATATAAAGAAGCTCTGATTTATTATGAAAAATCGCTAATAATATAGCCAAATCATCTATGGACAATAAACTAGAAGGGTATTCTTAACTTTTAAATTAGATTTCTGTGAAAATAAATTGAAATAATGAATTTCATTTGTTATTAATTATCTATAATTATTGTATTTACATATGTTATTTTTAAATAGATAGACTATTAAAAATTAATTCTAGAATCACAGACTTGAAAAAATGAGTTGTTGATCAAACAATTTTATGTTAAAGGAAAGAATTTCATAAAGTAATTTGCGATAGGTTACATCCTGATAAAAAAGCAGATTATATAATCGGAATAAATTGTCCAATTAAATCCAAGAATTATGAATTCAAGATTAATTAAAATACTTATAGTTAAGCATATTAAAATGTCTTACCTTAGACATTTTTGGTTAATATGTAAATGGAAATTTTTTTAATATTCATCTATTCTACTTGGTTTTAATAAATTAAGATACAAGTAAGATAGTTTATTTTCTCACTCAAAATCAGGATTCAATTTTATTTTATCAATTATAACAATAATCCTCTAATCCTTTATAAAGGAGAACATTTGTTTCCAGCTTTTTACTACAATTCAATCAAAGATTAGAAATGATCAATTAATTGTGACATCTAAAGTAAAACATGTAATTTAATTCTAAATTATAATATTTTATATTTATTTTTTGAAAAATCAAATTCCTTATTTTTAGAAAGTTAAGAATTCAACTGTGCAATAATTAAATTGTGTAAAATATAAATGATAAAAATATTTACATTAGTTTTATATTTTTCAAAGTAATCATTTCTCTTCAAAGATTTTAAAGGCAGCAATTGAAAAGAAAATATAAGTTAAAAGTCTTTCAATAACAGAATCTTTGAGTGATATTTTAATTAGATAGTATCAAACTTTTTAAGAAGATTTTCATTAGAGAAGAAAATTGGTTTCTAATAAATTAAATATAAAGGAATTGATCAAGCTAAACGACAAACATCATAGAACTTTATTTTATTAATGTTGAGGACATATAAGAATGAAATATCAGATATGTTAGTGGGATAATAAATTAAGTGCTCTTCAATTTATTTTTATTTAAAACAAATTCTTTCCATATATTTTTTAAGTATCATTTCTATTTATTAATTTATCAAGAAAAAACTTTTTTACAATCAACTTCATGCTTGACTGATATTTCATTGATAAATCATTCTTTGCTAAATCATGTATAATAATCAATATTAAGGTTAACATTAAAAATAAGGATGATATTTAAAGAGCATTAATCAACAACAGCATCACAATAAATTCATAATGATAAATAATTGAACCTCACTTTTGAGAATCTCTTTTTCTCTAAAAAAGAAATTAAATCCTCCTATTATTATATTTAATTCAAATTAAATTAGTATACTGAACTTTTAAAAAANTTATAGTTAAGCATATTAAAATGTCTTACCTTAGACATTTTTGGTTAATATGTAAATGGAAATTTTTTTAATATTCATCTATTCTACTTGGTTTTAATAAATTAAGATACAAGTAAGATAGTTTATTTTCTCACTCAAAATCAGGATTCAATTTTATTTTATCAATTATAACAATAATCCTCTAATCCTTTATAAAGGAGAACATTTGTTTCCAGCTTTTTACTACAATTCAATCAAAGATTAGAAATGATCAATTAATTGTGACATCTAAAGTAAAACATGTAATTTAATTCTAAATTATAATATTTTATATTTATTTTTTGAAAAATCAAATTCCTTATTTTTAGAAAGTTAAGAATTCAACTGTGCAATAATTAAATTGTGTAAAATATAAATGATAAAAATATTTACATTAGTTTTATATTTTTCAAAGTAATCATTTCTCTTCAAAGATTTTAAAGGCAGCAATTGAAAAGAAAATATAAGTTAAAAGTCTTTCAATAACAGAATCTTTGAGTGATATTTTAATTAGATAGTATCAAACTTTTTAAGAAGATTTTCATTAGAGAAGAAAATTGGTTTCTAATAAATTAAATATAAAGGAATTGATCAAGCTAAACGACAAACATCATAGAACTTTATTTTATTAATGTTGAGGACATATAAGAATGAAATATCAGATATGTTAGTGGGATAATAAATTAAGTGCTCTTCAATTTATTTTTATTTAAAACAAATTCTTTCCATATATTTTTTAAGTATCATTTCTATTTATTAATTTATCAAGAAAAAACTTTTTTACAATCAACTTCATGCTTGACTGATATTTCATTGATAAATCATTCTTTGCTAAATCATGTATAATAATCAATATTAAGGTTAACATTAAAAATAAGGATGATATTTAAAGAGCATTAATCAACAACAGCATCACAATAAATTCATAATGATAAATAATTGAACCTCACTTTTGAGAATCTCTTTTTCTCTAAAAAAGAAATTAAATCCTCCTATTATTATATTTAATTCAAATTAAATTAGTATACTGAACTTTTAAAAAATTGGTTGAATGATTCAAAAATGTGTTAATTCGATCCAAGCCTACGTATAATGAAACTAAAAAGAATCAAATTGTTACCAAGAGCATTTATCCCAGCATTGTTTTAATTAATACGATTAAATATTTATCTGTGGCCTTAAACACTCTCATTTTTTTTAATTGAAATGGAATCCTTTTTTATTCATTTAGGATTATAATAGAATATTTAAATTAGTATTTATTAGAAAAAACTCTTAAAATTATTTTTACTTCGAATATTTTAAGATGAAATTAGTATATCATTCTATCTAATTAATATAATCAATTGCCATATAAATTTTAATAATTTAGAACAAAAAATTATTAATATTAAATTTACTACATAAATTCATTTAAATTCTTGAATGAGAATAACAGTCCATCTTTTATTAAGTAATATTTATTAATTGATTTTCTTTAGAAAAAAGCATCTCAAAAAAATTTATTTAATTCTTAATGAAGGAGAATTCTGTATACATAATTAGGATTATAGTTTAGATAACCAATTCATTATTATTATCTTGAAGATTTATATGTAATATTTATTTAATGAATTTAATATTAAAGTTTATGGAAAAAAATCTCTGGTTAGTGACAGTTCTTCAGTTAATATAGGATTAAAGTAATTGTTTATTCTTAAATCTATCAAAATCTGCTTGAAGACAGGAGTGAATATTGTCATCAAGGTTTGTTATTTTCCTTTCGAAATACCAAAAATAAATTGTCTTGTTATTATTATTATAAATAGTGCACAAATTTTCTCTTGACCTTATGAATGTTTAAAAAGCCTATTTTTATTGCATGTGATAACAAGGTACTAGTTTGAAACCGTTAAATATGAAAACTTTTTTCAAATACTACTCAAGGTATGCTTTAGAAATTTACATTTAAATTGGCATTGTTCCAACACCAATTGTTAGCAATCAACTTGCTATTCAAATTCAAATTTTGGAGGTTATGGCTGTTTTGTCTATTATTCATACGTAATAAAACATTTATGTTCCAATCACATTATAAACTAAGAATACAATTTATATTTTGGAAATTCATTATTATGATATAAGTAGAATTGACATATTGCAGGAAAATTTATTTGTAGTTTATGTAGATAATATTGAAAAGCATAATTAAACATATTATAGCCCCTTAATTTCATAATAATCTTTGCGGAGACTCCTATTATAATGATGATACATTTCTACTGGATTTAAATACTTATAATAATAGCCCAAATGCCTCAATAATAATATGGGGTTACCGATAATGGGGAATTTCAGAATTTTAATTATTCATAGAAAAATGTCCTGATGGTTGTGATTCTAGTGATTAGAATGGATGGTTTAATTAAATATTATATGTTTAATTTTTACTGCTAAATCCTTCACCTAAGTTGACTTTAATGAAGGATGGCTACCTAATGTTTACTTGATGCATAATTATTTTGTTAATAAAGGAGGTATTTTAAAAAATTATACTAGATTATACAATTCATTATTTTTTATCATTGGCTTCAACTAAAACAATAGATCTAGCGGCTCATAATGCAGATAGTGTATCCCTGAAAATAATAACAATCAATTTATATCACAAATTTAGCATATTAATTGATGATTAGTTAGTAGCTGTTTCAAATCTTATTCAGTAAGTACTATATTATCGTTATGATGATTATTACTATTTAATCATAAGTTAGATTTACATCTATTAAGATCCGCATAAACATAATTCAATTACTTTAAAAATTTAATTGAAAGATTGGTCTTATTATACATCAAATAAAAGAAATGTTGAGATTTGATTACCTTATGTGATGAGGAGTGTGATTATGAGAGTAAAGCATGATGGTAAATATTCATGTCCATTGAATTGCAGCGAATGCTAATTTGAAAAAAGCAAATAATGTTTGCCAATGTACAAACTAATATATGAATAATGTAAATATATTTGTGATGGTTTTGAGAGTTAGGAAGATTAAGAATATATAAATTGTTATAATATAATAATTAATTTGATTGATAATAGTCATTACTAATATTATCTCCTTAATAATTAAAATTTTAAATATCAATTTGATAAATACTCTAACATGCAGCATGTACGATTTTGGAATATTTGAATATTTTTATAAGTAATGCAGAATAGCAGCTATAAATAATTTGTAAGGAAAGTCTTTATGATAAATGTTTATAATGTAATGAAAAATATGAATTAGAATTTAATTAATTGTCATGCATTCCTTTATTTAATGATGGACTTATAATAGAAAAAGAAGTTTGTGATGACGAGAACAATATCTAATTTGATGGATGCTACAAATGCTAAGAAAGTTGCTTGTTGTAATGCGTAAATTGTGTTGAAAACAAATGCTATTAGTGTCTTGATGGTTGGCAGTTTATAGATTATGGCTGCTATTAATATTGTAGAGATGGTTAAGTGGCTCAATCTTCTATGGAACAATGTGATGATGGAAATTATTATTAAGGCGATGGATATTATTAATGTAAATTTGAGGGTGTACCTTATTGCAGATTCAGTGCTGATAGGCATACTTTTTTGATTTGTGAAAAATATTTTGAATCATCTAACAATTCTTGCAGACCAATATGTGGAGAAGATAATATTATAGATGGATTAGAGGAATTTGAAGGTGGAAACAATATTCCTTATGATGGTTGCTTTAATTGTATTTTTTGTGTGAAAAAGAATGCAAAATTTGTGATTAAGGAACCTTTGTATAGTGCATAAATGGGTACTTAATTAGGTACATAATTCAAAGGGTTATTGCGAAGTTAATAATTAAAAATTCATCGATGATGATAAGGATGAAGTTGTATAAAATTAATGTGCTAATGAAAGGTATTCTAATAATAAAGAATGTGATAATGGGAATATAATTGATGGCGATGGTTGTTCTAGATTACGTCAAATTGAAACTATTTGGTTTTGTAATAACTAAGTCAATTAGATTATCATTTGCACTTCAACTACTATTATAAAATTGTAATACCTTTATCAAATTAATAAAATTACTAAATTAATTATCCTTTACAAATAAAGTTAAGTTAAATGAAACTATTTGAAATTTTACTGATTAAATTAGACCATTAATTCCCTCAATTGAACAAGGCACATATAATATTACTATAACTCCTGTAAACTTCATTTAGATTATTTGTATTAGAGTTGAGATTGATTAGACTATTCTACTTGGTGTTATCTATGAATTTTAAATTGAACTTTGGAATCCTTTGCAACGAAAAGTATTTTTTTAACTGTAGAAGTTTATGCTAATTTAGAAGACCAAAACCAAATGAAGGTTTATACATCATTGTAAATTATCAATTTATAATTAGTAAAAGTCTTGAACAAAAAATAATTGTAAACTGCCAGTAATTATTAAGCCCTAGTCAATTGGATGATTATTGAATTAGCTAGGAGTAGGCTCTTTTTGTTCTTATTTGGAAACCCTAGTTAATGTTTCGAAATTTTAGATACTTTATAATTTTAATCATATCTGAAACTCATATATGCGGCATCTCCATAAAATATATAAATATATGTTGAGTCTTCAGAATTTGTAACTATTAATCCTGTATTGGTAAATTTATAAGAAAATGATTTTTTCTAGTAATTAATTGGATATGAATATATAGAAAGTATTGGTAAGCTTTTTGAATATCAATTAAACGCAGATTTTTTAGTCAATATTTAAGGATAATTTATTTAAATAGTTTTCCTCAGTGGATTGTATATTGTTATATAATACTATAAAAAAATTATCCATTCATAATTTTTTGGCTCCAAATATATCTACTATATTAGACTCTTGAATAATAAAATAATTCAATATATTGATATTAAATTTTATTACCTTAATAAACTATTTATAAAATAAATGATATATTTAATGAGAAAGGCTTAATTCACTTATTCCATGCTAAAAGCTGCGATCTATTATTTAAAATTTTGATGTATTTAAGCTCTAGTTATTAGCTAGGGTTCAGATAAATAGTTTCAACTATTATTTCAATTTTATACCTTTTATCAGTAGTTGTAATTGTAAGCAAAAAATTTCAGATGATATAATCACTAAGTGATGTTAAAAAATGAAAGAATCAAATAACATGATGACATTATTTTGTTGAAAAAACTCTTTTTTTAGTAGTACTAATTGTTATGCAAAGCTACCCTCTCATACAATACATACTATTGTCATGTGTATTATTTTGTATCTTTGATCAATAATTAGTATTGATTTCACAGCAAATAAACTTGATTTATTGATCATATTTGGATGGAAGGACGAGCATAAATAGTATGAATAATTTATTTATAATGTTCTTTACATTATCATGTTTGATTTATTGTTCTAACTTTTAAAAGTATTTATCAACTGATCAATAAATATTTCCAATTTCAAATAAAAATTATATACCTTTATAAATTGTCAACCTAATATCTAATATATTCTAATAAAAAGAAAACCAATTTTTATAAACCTGTTTACTTTCAAATTTATTGATAAATAATGAGTATTTGCAAATAGATGATGGAAGTACAAATCATACAAGGTAAAGAATTGCATTACCAAATATAAACTGTAATTTATAATTAACAAGCACATATTTAGAAGGAGTACCTTTGAGTTAGATTAATTCTCTTATTTATACATGCTTTAACCAATAAAATTATATTAAGTAGGGTTCATGTAATATCAGTCGAGCGATTATTAAGTACAAGTTTGTCAGTTATAGAATTTTGTAAATCATGTAACATTGATATTTAAACTTTATGCTTAGATTCTTAATAAGCATAAAAACGAGGAGAATTAAAAAAAATAACCTTTAAAAGTGAGGCGGCGAAATTTATTTTTCCTATATCAAAAACATTTATTAAATATAACTACATTATATGTTTTAATGATTGTAAATAATAATCAATATTATTTCAATGCTTTATCGTTTTAAAATATCAGACTTCCTTTAGATTTGAATAATGATTTTAGATCTTAACCCTAATAATTTACAAATTCTCCTTTCAATATTAAAGCTCCTTAAGTTTCTAAATTTGGATTCTAGGAAATTTGTAGAAAGGTAATACAAGAGGAAGCTAAAGAATAGTGAAAAATAAATACAACATTCTGGAAGAACACTATTTTAAATTAATGAAGGTTTAAATTACTCTAAAATATCTTTATAACAGTAATTGGAACATAAAACTGGTTTTCCAGATTTTACATTCCATAAACGGATAGACTTATCCTAACTACCGGATGCTAATGTAGCACCATCAGGAGAGAAACAGATTGACATGACGACATCTAAATGACCATCTAATTTGGCTTTTTATTTTCCTGACTTAATATCCCATAAACGGATAGAGTTATCATCACTACCAGATGCTAATGTAGTACCATCAGGAGAGAAGCAGATTGTATAAACTATACAAAAATGAACTTTTATTCTGGCTTATTATTATCCTGTCTTAACATCCCATAAACGGATAGAGTTATCATCACTACCAGAAGCTAATATATTATCATCAGGAGAGAAACAGATTGATTAAACATACCCATAATGACCAATTAATTTGGCTTTTTATTCTCCTATCTTCACATCCCATAAAACGATAGAGTTATCTTCACTACCAGATGCTAATTTAGTACAATCAGCAGAGAAACTAACTGATAGAATTCCACCACAATGACCATCTAATTTGGTTTTTTATTCTCCTGTCTTAACATCCCATAAACGAATAGACTTATCTAAACTACCAGATGCTAATGTGGCACCATCAGCAGAAAAACTAACTGATAGAATTCCATCAGAATGACCATCTAATTTGGCTTTTTATTCTCCTGTCTTAACATCCCATAAACGAATAGATTTATCTAAACTACCAGATGCTAATGTGGTACCATCAGCAGAGAAACTAACTGATAGAATTCCATCAGAATGACCATCTAATTTGGCATTTTATTATCCTGTCTTAACATTCCATAAACGGATAGACTTATCCTAACTACCAGATACTAATGTAGCACCATCAGGAGAGAAATAGACTGATAAAATTTCACGTGAATGACCATCTAATTAGCGTAATTTTAATATTGTCTTAACATCCCATAAACGGATAGAGTTATCGTAGCTACTTGATACTAATGCAGTACCATCAGGTGAGAAACAAACTGAGCTAATATAATTCGAATGGCCATCTAATTAAGCTTTTTGCTATCCTTTCTTAACATCCCATAAACGGATAGACTTATCTGAACTACCAAATGCTAATGTAGTACCATCAGGAGAGAAACAGACTGGCATGACAAATTCTGAATAACCATCTATTTTGGCTTTTTATTATCCTGTCTTAACATTCCATAAACGGATAGACTTATCCTAACTACTGGATGCTAATGTAGTACCATCAGGAGAGAAACAAACTGGTATGACAAAATCTGAATGACCATTTAATTTGGCTTTTTATTCTCCTGTAATAACATCCCATAAACCAATAGACATATCCAAACTACCAGATGCTAGTGTAGTACCATCAGGAGAGAAACAAACTGACATGACAAAATCCGAATGGCCATCTAATTAGGCTTTTTGTTATCCTTTCTAAACATCCCATAAACGGATTGACTTATCTTAACTACCAGATGCCAATGTACTACCATCAGGAGAGAAACAGACTGAATTTATATCAAAAGAATGACCAGCTAATTTTGATTGTTATTTTCCTGTTTTCAGATTCTATAAATACACCAACTTCCCAATGTTGAAAGCTAATGTAGTATTATTAGGTGAGAAGCATACTGATTTTCCCTATCTCTTTCCTCTTATTAAGGACTTTATTTTCCCTGTTCTCATATCCCACAAACAAATAGCTCTATCACCACTAAAAGAAGCTATTGACTTACCATTAGGAGAAAAGCAAGCAAAAAAATTTACTCTATGGCCATGATCATTTAACTTAATTCCCTCATGTATTCCTATATTTCTCCATATACAATTAAATAATTTTGCTTAATTCAATATTATACCACTAATAATGACATTGTTAAATTCTGATCCACTCAAGTCACATCTTACTAAATTTGCTCCTATTAAAGAAGTATTTCTAATTCTAATATTCTCAAAAGATTATTCCCTCAAATCAACTTTCATTTAAACCAGTAGATGAAGAGAATTTGATCCACACTAAATGTATCTCTCATCTAAGGCAGTGAGATGAGTTAAAAATTTTAGGAATTCTATAATCTTCTTATCCCATGATATTTTTATTATCAGATTTTTCTTCATTTCTTCNATTTTATTATCCTGTCTTAACATTCCATAAACGGATAGACTTATCCTAACTACCAGATACTAATGTAGCACCATCAGGAGAGAAATAGACTGATAAAATTTCACGTGAATGACCATCTAATTAGCGTAATTTTAATATTGTCTTAACATCCCATAAACGGATAGAGTTATCGTAGCTACTTGATACTAATGCAGTACCATCAGGTGAGAAACAAACTGAGCTAATATAATTCGAATGGCCATCTAATTAAGCTTTTTGCTATCCTTTCTTAACATCCCATAAACGGATAGACTTATCTGAACTACCAAATGCTAATGTAGTACCATCAGGAGAGAAACAGACTGGCATGACAAATTCTGAATAACCATCTATTTTGGCTTTTTATTATCCTGTCTTAACATTCCATAAACGGATAGACTTATCCTAACTACTGGATGCTAATGTAGTACCATCAGGAGAGAAACAAACTGGTATGACAAAATCTGAATGACCATTTAATTTGGCTTTTTATTCTCCTGTAATAACATCCCATAAACCAATAGACATATCCAAACTACCAGATGCTAGTGTAGTACCATCAGGAGAGAAACAAACTGACATGACAAAATCCGAATGGCCATCTAATTAGGCTTTTTGTTATCCTTTCTAAACATCCCATAAACGGATTGACTTATCTTAACTACCAGATGCCAATGTACTACCATCAGGAGAGAAACAGACTGAATTTATATCAAAAGAATGACCAGCTAATTTTGATTGTTATTTTCCTGTTTTCAGATTCTATAAATACACCAACTTCCCAATGTTGAAAGCTAATGTAGTATTATTAGGTGAGAAGCATACTGATTTTCCCTATCTCTTTCCTCTTATTAAGGACTTTATTTTCCCTGTTCTCATATCCCACAAACAAATAGCTCTATCACCACTAAAAGAAGCTATTGACTTACCATTAGGAGAAAAGCAAGCAAAAAAATTTACTCTATGGCCATGATCATTTAACTTAATTCCCTCATGTATTCCTATATTTCTCCATATACAATTAAATAATTTTGCTTAATTCAATATTATACCACTAATAATGACATTGTTAAATTCTGATCCACTCAAGTCACATCTTACTAAATTTGCTCCTATTAAAGAAGTATTTCTAATTCTAATATTCTCAAAAGATTATTCCCTCAAATCAACTTTCATTTAAACCAGTAGATGAAGAGAATTTGATCCACACTAAATGTATCTCTCATCTAAGGCAGTGAGATGAGTTAAAAATTTTAGGAATTCTATAATCTTCTTATCCCATGATATTTTTATTATCAGATTTTTCTTCATTTCTTCTTATTCATCCAGAGAGTAATTTTTTTCATTAAACTCATGATCCAAAAGTTTTTTTAGAGCATTTGTTATTCTCATAAGGTTATTCTTTCCAACATAGACCATCTATTCCTTATCAAATAGTGGATAATTTCTACCTATAACATTACTGATTTCAGCTTGCCTTAAATTAAATATTATGAGAGAAATTCTAAGCAGTCTTAAATTTTTTCGATTTTTAATATTTTAATTAAAATAGGAAAGACTACTTCTTCAACTTCTTTAGATAAAGACAGAATCTCATGCAAATCTCCAATCTACTCGTTTTAGCAATTCATTTCTTTATTTTTATATAATTTTGAATTTTTATTACTTTATTTAAAGGCTTTATATTATACCTTGCAAATTAAATGAGGAAGAAAATCAATTTTTTATATTAGGTGTTTATGTCAATTATCAAGTTGGACGAAGTATTATCAGCACCCCCACAAAATCAAAAAGACTTCTAAGTAACCCATCAATAGCATATACACTGCATTACTGATTCAGATTCCATAAATTCAAATTATAATTTTCATGAATTTTTACAATTTCAATATTTTAATTCAAAATGCTGACTAAAAAAATTATCAAAATAGTTCTTTCCAAGTAATATAATATATACATCATAAAATAGGGATGTTTTTAAGACTGGAATATATCTGTCTCTGTTGGACGCCAGTAAAAAGGTCAGAACTATTACAAAATTTACAATTTTGAAGTTCCTCTATTTTTGGGCTTTAACATGATTTTGTTGGATCTTAAATACTTTTAAATACTGTATGGTCAAATAATCGTGCTCAACATAGTATTAAAAGAGAATTCTTTAATAAAAATCTTTTATTTAATATTAAAATGGTTTCAGTTCTATATTATAGCATCTGATTCTTGAAGTTACTGTTGTTATTCATGAGTTGAAATAAAACATTATGGATCTTCATGACGACAATCCTGCCTAGCTTTAACAATGGCTATTGTTAAAACATTTGGAAATGCTAGCACAAATTTAAGTATTTTTGTATGGATTACATAGTCATTAATCCTAAATTCATTGTTCTTACTCTCTTTAGTTAAAATACTAACTGATATAGAGAACAATCATTTTAGATAGCACCTTCTAAATGTATTTATTTATTATGTAAAGCATAAATACACACTTAAGTGCAAACTCTAAATTTTTCTTGTTTCAGGTACTTTGGTTGTTATTAAAAACATGCTATTACCATCTGATCTCAAAAACTTCTGAAGATGTATAATGCCAATTGTTTGGAGAAACTGATTCAGATGTCATAATAGAGCTGTTACGGTTGAGTGTTAACCCTCTCTTTCTCTCAGAAATTTTATCAGCTTTGATCTAAGTTTTCTGAACAGTGTTACTCTACCAGTTTTGGAGAATATCCTAATGTTATTTAAATCTCCTTTAGCCAATAATAATAATAAAATTAAAACTTACTAGAATCAATTAACTTGTGCTATCTGACTCCTATTAAGCTTGGAATAATTCACAATTGGTTGTTTTATTCACAACATCTAGCTTGAATAACCTCAATCTATCCTAGTATCTTACAGGAAAGAAGTATATATAATGCTGAAATTTGTAAGTATCCTCCTAAATTTATGCTAATTCTTCTTTACTTTTTCTGATAAAAAAACTATTAATGGATCAATATTTGACTCATGCATTACAATTTTTTCTTGAATATTTATCATAATGCAAATCTCATCTCTATATTTTCTTAGCTCTTATATGTAACATTGTAAATCATTGGGTATTTGATATTCTGATTAAACAATGAATCGCGTATCATTTAATGCAACTAGCGCAATTTATAATGTATTAATGGTTCTAAATTTTGTCACTCTAGCTTTGATTGTATAAATGTCTATTAATGAGATCGCAAATAATTTTCAAACAGAATTATCTCTATAATGCATGAAAGAATATCTTGGCTTTCTTGAAGCAAATTTTGGATGCAAATTAATAGATGGAACTCAGTATGCTTGTGTATTATGTATCAGTTCCATCATGACTTATTTATGAGGTTGCTTATTATTCATCAACTCGTGATTCAGCAATTTACTGCTGTGGGCTATATGTCTTTCCTATTTTTTTAGGAATTGTCTAAATTAACTGCTTGCTTGTCTTGTAGGACATCAATTAGGGCTATTAATTTTTATAGTTATGCACTTCAATTCTCAACTGATGAAAGCCTTTATTTTGATATGGGGAATTAAAAGAAAATATCTCTAGTAGAACTTGCATCTATGTTTTAGTTGTGTTTTGCTGAAAGATTTGCTCTACTTGTGATGAAAATGATATAACACCAGCTTTATATTAGCTCAACTAGTGTAATATGTTTTCTTGTGATATGCCAATAAACATGATAATTTTTTTAAAAAATGCCTTTTTATGATCGCAATCGTCTTCTCTAATTAATTGTGATTTAGTAACTCCTGCATTCAATATCAATTATCTAGAATTATATAAATATATAAATATATGGCTAAAAGATCTGATAACCTTACAATATATACTGGCGATAATCCAGGATCAAAATCTAAACCGCTATTCCTTCTTCTGAAAACTACTGATACACAGTTGATTACCCTCTTCTCTTCTAGCTTTAGTTTAGAACTCAATCAGCAAACTTACACAAAAATTAAATTTATAATAGAAACATGAGTTTTTAGGGATGGATGGAATTATTTTGAAAATTGCCTTCTTGTCACCTTAAAGAAATTAAATTCTTGTTTTAAGAAATTTGCAGAAATACTTTCGTATCTACATTATGAGCTGATGACTGTGATTGAGAATACAGATTATCAACTTCTGACCTATTCTGTAGTAAATCGCCAATGGCAAAATGGAATGCTTATCATTTTTATTATCGGGAACTCTTATTTGGGTTGCGTCTTTCCATCTCATTATAAGTATACTGATTATATAAGCCTTCCTCTCAAATGCAATAATTGAATTAAAAACATGCTTCAAATTTAGGATAGATATTTCATTTGATATCAATAAATGCACCTGAGTGCCTTCTGCAGTCTTTCACTGCTGCTTAATGTACGGGTGCATTTCATCTTTAAATAAATTTAACTTATTTACACCTCCTGTTATACCTCTACCTCCACCCAAAGCTGTGCTGCACCTGGGTTGTGGATCCCCCTGTGTAACAGATTTAAACCTAAACTTTGGGATTTTATGTTAATAAAACAATTGCAATCAGAATTAATCGGATCACTATCGGCAATTATTCAAATTTTATATTGAATCAAAATAATTATATTACATTTTTGCTCCCTTCTCGACTTCGATCAATCAAGTTTTCCGGCCGTCTGCATAGGCATTTTACATTATTCTAACGTTTCTATTCTCACCATGAAATACTCACGCTTCATCATTTTTGGATCGACTTCCTATTTCCCTATTCTTTTCTTTAAACTTCACCCTCAGCTATTTGCGATTATCATAATATGCTGGCATCAGCAGTTTGAGATGAGTTAATCCTGTATAATTATCCGATCTGATGTTCCTTAGGTCCCCCAGACGAATGATGCATGGGTCTGCCAAGATAAGGTGAAATGAATAGGATTACCTTATCTTTTCTGGAGTAGGTATTTCCAGGCCCATCCCTTTTATCATCCGACCCAAGACGTTCTTCCCTTTTATTTTCTCATGGATGGAAATCAATACGAGTTAATTTTATTTTAAATCTATTACAAAAATACTCATCTATCTCAAGTTATTCCTAAGATTAGCAGCTGAGTTTTAAATTTTCATAAGATAGAGATCTATTAACAACCAAGTTTTTCTTTTTTTAATTTAGATTCATTAATATTTTAGTGTTTCTCGATTGTGATATGTAAGAAAGTATTCCAATATCATTAGAAGATTAGTAAATTTGATCGACACAAGAACTAATAGCTGTCCATTTAAAACTACCAGATAATGATTAAAAAGTGTTTAAATCCTTGGAAGAAACTGCTAAATTTATCATCAAAGATAGTTATCCTGTGTTGTACATCCAGTCAAAACGATGATTTCATCATGAAATCCAGCATTAAATCAAGCTTTTATTGCATAAATATCAACTGTGCTTTTATTTTCATTAGCAATATTAGTATCAACAGCGCTGCAATTTTTGGCCTGAATAACACCAGAAATGTCATCAACATGATTTATAATAAACCATAATTACCAATGAATTTAAGCATGTATTGTTTATTGTGTATTGATGGATTGCATGATAATTTAATGGTGCTTGGTACATAAATCTTTGATGATATAAATTTGTAGCATCATGATACGCATCTTCTAATGAGATGAACAAGAAGAATGAAAAACTCCAAAGAAATCAACACAATCTCAATATCTACAATCACTTGTAGAGATAATCCATTCATTATTGAGATAAATTTATTCAGTCAGATTTCCTTATTTCATAATATTATATTTATATTCTTTCTTTGCAGACATTGCACATAAGCTAATTGAATAAATTATCTTGCTTTTGCTCCACCTTAATACTTTTAGCATTAGCAAATCTCCAGGTTGAACAAAATTGATTTTACAATATATTTAGCATTTCTTGATATTTTAAGAAAAAATCTACTGTTAAGAACAGAAGATAGGATAAGATCTTAAATTATTAAAAATAAAAAATATTAAGTTACAAAATTAAGCCAAAAATAAGTTTATCATTTCATGATTAATAATAAATATGCTGGAAGAGCCAAAAAGGACTCTAATATAAATATTTATATTTCGTAATTAATTTGAGGCCTTATTAAGAATTGAGGCTAAAGTAATATTTTTGAAATGATTCTACTTTTTTGATGAAACTTAAGGTCGAGATAAATTCCTAACATCTTAAATCTTTTAAGAACTTATTTATTTTTTCTAATTATTTTTGTATTGAATATATTCTTTAGAGGAAGCCTTTTTTATATTTCAGAATAGTTGATTTTAAAAAAACCTTTGAATCAGTTGCTTCGGAAGAATGATTCCTAGTCACAATCTGACAATCAAATAATGTTATCGATATCTTGCATCAAATAACATTTTTGTATATTTGATTCTTTATGATGTATATTTCTATTTTATTAGAATTAATATTTTATTATATTTGTTGAAAACAATGAGAAAAGAATTTAAATTTTTGAGTTCTGATTTGCTTGATGAAAAAAAAAAATGAATTCTTCTTTTAAGCCTAAAGTATCGTTTAGCTGTTAAATAATGTAAGTATTCACATATTAGATTTTTTATCATCGCTTTTATTGAAGTTTTGAATGCAATTATTTTAAAAATTTTCTAAAGTGTTGAAACTCTCCTCAGGCAGAAAAATAGAAGAATTGATTAAAGAGTGAATAAGGAGTAGAAGTTGATTTTAACCATTGATAAGAACTTGCTAATTTATTCAAATGCTTTCAGGATAATACATTCGTATGTTTAATAGAAGAGATTAAACCGATCAAGATGATCAATATTTAATTTTTGCAATTAATTTTTTTAAATCTAATACTGTTTGTTTTATTGTAATTAAATACTGTAGGTCCAGGGTTATGCAACTGTCCTTGTGAGTTTACCCCACATTTATCTGAAACAAAAAAAGTGAAGTTTTTTGTATTGTTATTTTTCAAAAAATATACTAAGTGTTGAAACTCCTCTCAGGCAGAAATATAGAAGAATTGATAAAAAAGTGAATAAGGAGTAAAAAGTGATTTGATTCATTGATAAGGAAAGGTTAGTTTGTTCAAATGTTTGAAAGAGAGATGGATTATTGAAGAGTCCAAAGCTAAATATAAGATAAATTGGATTGGTGAGCTTTTAAATAGTATTAAGGTGTTACAGTTGCAAAGTAGTCGCTGTTAAAACCCCTGAAGAAGTATATGGGAAAGATGAGCAGATCGTAGGGAAATCCTACTCTCATGCTTAAGGCACCCTTTCCTAGATTAAGTCGTCCACAAAAGATCTGAGGCAATAATAATTCGAAATTATGATCTGACGCCTGACATGACATCTCTTCCGATGCTGGTCCGAAACCTTATCTGAACCTAAGTCGAAGCCTATTCGTTTTCGTTTATTATTGTTGGGACTTTGCTTTCCAGCAAGGATTCTGACTTAATTAAATAATACTTTAAGAAAAAATCTACTATATCCTATAGTCTAAATGTCTCTTTCCTAAACAGAAGGATGTTTATAATCATTCTTGCAAAAAGACACTCAAATTTTAGCTGTAGCACCTTCTATTATCTACGGTAAGGATGTTAATTTGGATTACTTAATGCTCCTTATGAATTTTACAAAATTATTAAAATAAATGCAATACATTCATGGATTTTTTAATCCAAAAACAACTTTTAATGATATGAAGTGTATTTAAATTAAAAAAAACCTTGGTATAACTTAAGTTTTTAATTAGTAGCATGTAATATAAGTCTGTTTTTTCTATTTTAAGAACAAGAAAGAGACAATAGCTTAGCAAGGACTAATACTAAGCAGATTGCAAATCTGCTTATACTTATAATTGATATTTATATAGAATAATTGAGATATATGATTAATGAAAATATTAGCTCTAGTTTAAAGAATCTTTAAACTAATGTTTTGAATTTGGTAAATGATGATAAATTTTCAATATTTAGTATTCCTAGGCTTGATTTCAATCCTAAAAGTCATCGCAAATAATTACATTTGCAAAATTCACCAAAAAATCCCACAATTTTTTTTCTAAATCCAATCTTAGGCCAAATTTTGTGTCGTTCATGAATATCAACTAAGTTTACAATTAATAAAATGATTTCAATAAGTTCTTGCTCTTATATATCGCCACCCCTATTTTATAGTCGATCGGATGAAGAGTAAAACTTTAATGATACTTGAATATCATTCAAGATTTATTCTTATTGGCCCAAGGTTTTAAGTTTGGTTTTCTTAAAGGGAGCACACCCCTCTAAAGTTCTTTGTTGACCGCTTTAAATCCCCCTGTCTTATCCATATTAATTTATTAATTTGATCCTCCAATCAACAAAGCAATAAGTTGCGCTTGAATTCCAATATCGTAAATTTCTCAAATTCTATTGATTGAGTCTCGACAATACAAAGATCGCTATTCCATTTCATAAATTAAATTTTCTTTTAACTTTATTATAACTTAGAGTTGGAAAGAGAGTCTGAGACTGACTGGGGAGGATTTTAATTTAATAAACAAAGACTGCTCTCCTAGCCATCTACAATTCTTTAATTAATTCATTGCATAATATTTTAGAGTAGCGGCCGGCTTTCCGATTAATTCTGAATAGGCAATTTATGAAAGGTAAAGATTCAATTTGGATTAACTGAAGTTGGTTTCATTTATTTCTACTTGTTGAGATGCGATTAGCACTATCAGAATCATTTATTTTTGACTTTCTTCTGATTTATTTATCTTAGGGATTTAAGGCTGATGCAAGTTCAATTGATATATAATAGATTTGATTA